>CM070826.1:16845193-17105193 GCA_036326025.1 Chrosomus eos | reverse complement strand
TCGATTAAGTAGTTAGGGTAGAGCGGGGCACAACATAAAACTTTTTGACTTTCTCAGTTTGTGTAAACTGACTTGGGGTTCAGAGTATTTATTTTTTTCCCACATTAATATCACACATGTCTACAATTATGTGGTTTTGTTTTATTAATAGGCTTACAGTGTATACTTTTTTTTTTTATTTACCCCCGAAAGAATGGAAGTGAAATGTGACAATATGCCCCAGTACGGGGCACGTTGTAACATGTGAGGGGCACATTGTAACATGATATGACAGCTTTAAATGTTACCTGATCTAATTTTTTTTTTTTTTTTAATCAAGACAAACTGAAATATTTTGTAAATAAAATACAATTATTAACTTTTTCATATAAAATAATGGCATTTTTTAATAATTAAAAATACAGTAATTTTTGAGTTTGACAACAAATACACAGCAACAACAACAAAAAACTATACAGCATAGTTCAAAACATAATAATTAATAATTTCTGAACATTGCCTCAGTCTTTATTCACCTTTTTCTCATGGTTTCTCAATAGAATTCATAAAAGTAAAGAATAGCATAATTCTAATAGGGGCACAATGCAGTGTTGCCCCATCTTCACACCTGGGATTTAAACCCCGTCGTCTGCTGGTTAGATCAGCATTAAATAACTATCTCAACTGTTAAATAACAGATATTAAAATAATATCAGATTTATCCTAATTTTAAATAAACAAAAAAAAAACAGATTAAAAATTAACTTAAGAAATTTACTTTTGCCATACTTACTTTTTGATATCTTCCAAAGATTTTTTAAATTGGCGCAATTTTTTCCCTATATATATTGTTGATATGGCAACTAGTCAACACTAAGTTTCGTCATGCTGGCATGTATACACTAGCCCCTTCTTAGGTTGTGTCCCACATCCTATTTGTAAAGAAATGTACAATGTAGAAATCAATCAATCAATCAATTAATCAAAGTTTTAATCTAAAAAATTCTCCGGTTTGCTCTTCTTTGTTGGCATAAACTGGTGTATTGTATAGCCTATACATGGCGAATAAGAAAGGCGTAAGAAAAGATTATAGACAGAACTAAAACTGTGCATATACAGTTTGTAGCCTACCACTTGCATCTGACGGGCAAATTTAGTTTATTATGGGACACACCAAAAATCTATTCCAATACAGCCAATATTAACAATCTAGTAAACTTCTCATTGATGATATAAATGCATCTTCTAAAGGCATTACAATCATCTCACAAGATATGCCTAACCTGCTTACATAACAGGTTCCTCATAATTTTGATAATCTTTCGTATAATTGTTTTCCTTGAAGAAAAACAAAAGAGCAGTGTTCAATTAACAGGAAGCTCCACGCTTTGATTTACTGCATTAATCTACTTTAACGACCTACTTTTGTTCAGCCCAAGACTTGCCACTCTTCTGTGATGTCTAGGTCTTCAGGGAAGTGGGCTCCTTTGAGGCTCAATGTTTCTTGACTAAATTCCCCACAGAAAGTCTGACACAGGCCAATCATTCCCACTACAAGATGATCACAAAACCCGAATCTATGAGTCATCCAGCAAGGGGCACTTCTCTGATTAAAGCAACAAAACATTGCCGTAAATCCTTAAAAGATGAGCAAAGTGCATCAAATTTGAGCACTATAGTACTCTGTCACTGTTTGAACCAAGCGTGACATCTTTGTGACACAGGGAGTTTGGTAACAGCACTTTAGAAAGACGACATTATGACCTGATTTTGCAGATAAGTGTCTGCAGAGACTGTCTGTGTAAGGGATAATGCAGCACTGAGGTTTTCTCTGCTCTTACTGCCAGACCTAGTATTGATCGGTTTCATGTAATGTAAAACATCATTGCACCCGAGGGAAGATCGTCTGACAGTTTTGTCAGGCATCATTATTATACTTCTTTTTGATTATGCTGTAAATTGCTCATGCTGGAGGATTAAGATGTGTTATTATTGGTGTGCTCTAATATGCATCAATCCTTTAAAATGTAAAAAATCAAATCAATTAAACTGCTAAAGACTTCAAGACCATCTCTGCTATGTGCTAAAATGACCACAAAAATGCGACAAGCATAAATGGAAGTCTAAAAACTATTTATTACATGGCTCTCTGGAAGACTTCAATCTGATTGGTCATTTGAAGGATATTGTGGTTGAATATTTAATGACTATTGTCCCTGGCAATCAGTCAATTACACTGTGCTAGTTTGGTGTTTCATGTCTTTTTAATAATAAAAATAAAAAAATTAAAGCTTTATTGATTTAAATTATTAAGTATCCATGTAATAAAAGGGATGATATGCTCATTATACAGAAACCCCTTCAAAGTCCTTATCATACATTTTTTAAATAATTTTCTGGATGCATTTTATCCCTTACATAACTCAGACCCCTATACTGTTATGTGTTATGTAAGGGATATAATTTTGTTTTTTGTTTTTTTACTTAAACTCCCACAGTTTGTACCAAAACTTCCCCCTTCAATGGAAAAGGCGCATGGGCAGCAAATAAAGCTTTATTATAAATCTCATGTGATGAGCACAGTGTCCGAATATTCTCTCTACCCGTTCATGTGTACAAAACCCTCCAGTCTGTCCCTTCCACATTTACTAATGACTAGCCACTGGATGACACCACAGCACAATTCACTTGAATGAATGTTGGGCATGTCAGGACCCTAGGCGACCGCATTTATCAGGCCTTCCCAGCAAAAAAATAAAATACAAATCCAATACTACGTGACTGTGCATGTAAAACCGCTTTTCTACAAATAATGAAAAGGCTGACCCAGGCATTTCTGAGAATAAAAAAAAGTTTGTTGACCATGTTTACAAAATCACCTTGATACTAGGTGAAAATAAGATCTTAAAAGTAGTTTTGTTCATTTTCATAAAGGCAAATAAACTGCAAGTGCCTCCACAGTATGACTAACAGGGCAAGAGTACTGAACCTGACTAAACCCACACACATGTGAAGCAGCACCTCTTCAAACAGTCACTTAGAGATGTTTTATCAGAATGACATATTGGCTTCAGTGCTGGCATATGCCTGCTTTTATAGTCTTTGGGTTTGGTTTTGTGTTCATATTCATTTGTGCCACTATCATGCATGTTAAAAGTCTCTATCTGGACCAATTCTGCATGAGCGCAATGTTTCATATGTTTCACATTCTTTACAGTACAAAACCCTGATTGAAGTAGTCAACCCACCCAAAAGCAGCTTCCTGTACTTTTGGCAATGCATTTGGTCCAGGTCACCTGAAAATTAAGCTGCGTAGCATGAGAGACAAAGGATTGTTGGATTATAGAAATATGTGATTTATCCAAAAGTCCCGAAGAGTGAGAGTGTAATGCAAGCGAAACATTAAAAAAAAAAAACTGTCCCTTCGTAGAGCCTAGGGCAAGTTAGACCTTTTACTGTCAGAGTTGCTTTAAAAGAACAGTAGTGATTGAGCCGAAATGGATATAGAGCATATTTGTCCATCGTCTTTACTGTCCCAGAGCTGCTGATGCACTTTTTCCGCTTCCATCGCATGACTTGACATATGCAGTTCTTTGACTATCCCCATGGATATTTCCCCACAGCAAGAGTACTTCTATGACGCTGTTCTTAACACAAGACAGTCTCATGCTCCATGATAATCATCTCTCAGGGAGTATCCTAACCAGCACAAACTGAAAGGAGCAACATGTTCCAACACTCAACATGGAAACAGTACTCAAACAAATATCTATGCTGCTTTGCAGACTGCGATGCATATGTAAAAATCTCTGGGAAAACGCATATAACCCACTTATAAAAACTAACAATGTTGGGTTGTGTTAACGCATGTTTGGGTCAAATATGGACAAAGCCAACCGTTGGGCTTAAAAATGTAACGGTTTGGTTTGTTTGTCTGTATTTGACCCAAACAGGGGTTGGAACAACCCAGCATTTTTTAAGAGAGTAATCATTCAAAGAAATATATCTGAACTCAGACACTTCAAGACCATCTCTGCTATCTTTAAAAAAAAAGTGCAGTAATTTGATATTTTTGTAGTCTTTACATTAATTTGTTGCCTGGCTGTCTACTTAATTCTGACTATATTTTCAATATGTTTTTGTATAATCTTGAACATTTATTAAATATTTTATATATTTAATAGCAATATATTTCATATTTTTTTTATAATGCCTGCTTTAACCATTGGTCTTGGCAAACAAACTCCCACTATTTGTTTCTCATAACACTCTTTCTCCTCACAAAAATGTGTCACTGGAAATAACATGTCTTATGTCCCTCTAAATCTGTCCACCACAAATGAAAATTTGTAACTTAAAAAAAAATAGTGTTGCTATAGTGGTTCCTGCCTAAATTTAAAAAGAGAAAGAAAAATCCACTCCCAAGTCTTGATGATATTATAATAGATTCCACCCATTTTTGTTGCACAAAAGTGAAAGATACGTTACATGCCAAAGTTTAATACTTAACAGTTTGTTCAAATTGTTCTCCGTAAGTAAGTAATAATAATAAAGATGGTTGTCCTAGAGATTAGGATAAATAAATTAAAACATAGATATTATTCAAGGTGTCCTCTGCGGCATTATTGATATGCGCATGTAAACAGCTAAACTTGCAAAGATACTTTAGGCATAAACACCCACAAATACTGGGCATCAGACGACAGAGAGTTTTCAGTTACTCTTAAGAAGAGCACACTTCCCAAACATATCTCCTCAGCAGCGAGACCCTGTTGAGGATGTGACCATCACTAGACGTTACCCCTCCTGAGACGTGTTGCCTTGATCACTTTCCATCACAGTGAGAGAAAAACACAGATCTCGCAGGCTCCTAAAGGAGCACGTCTGGCTCTTCGTTCTCAGTGGAGACTAGTGCTCCCCGGCAAAACAACAGGGAGCGGCTTTTTGTATCAGGCGACGTTGCTAGTTGAAATGTCTTGAGAATGTGCCACGTTTCAAACTTCCATGATATTTGCTGGCGATATGACTGCAACTTCAGGCATAAACAAAAAAATCCAATAACAAGCATTGACTGTTTTTCCTTTACTTCCTCACATATGTTGACATGAGTGGAAATAATTACTGGATAAGTCCTTCACAAAAGAATGTATCGTCATGTCCCTCCGGTGCTGGCTTATACAGCAGCGTAACAGTAAAGGGCAATTTGCTGTATCACACCACTATTGGGCATCATTATAGCGTATGTTCCTGCAGCCTGATGTTCATTTGGTACTTGAAGTTCGCAGAAGACTAGGAATAGATCATACACCACCGCTTGATAATTAGACACCAACAAGTCCAATTGCGCAAGAGGGAATCTTTGCACATGGGCATCATCTTTAGGGAAAGGAGCTTACCAAACACGCTTTCTGCTAATGATGCCTGGCTTTGCCCGCTCCCTTCTGAGTTTCCCTGGAGCTAATTTACTGGAACATCGCCACCGCTGAGACTTTTTCAAGCTTTCGTCCCTTTGGATACAGATTCTCAAGACATGGATAACGAAGGAAAGCAAGTAATGCATGTCAGGCAAAAAGAAGACCGCATCCTTTCCAGGTCACGTCATTAGAAAAGATGATTCATCCTAATCTGATTTATCCTACAACAGGCTCAAATTAGGAGTTTTTAATTATGGCGAGTATAATGTTCTTCATTATTAATATTACATCAGGGCATAACGGTAATGACGGAATGCAGAGGAAGCTTGCTCTGGCAAAAATGTGTCCTGGCAAAAACAAAACTGACACACTTAGATTATATCTGAAGGAAGAACATCTTAAAGGAAAAGGTCAATCAAAAATTAATATTCTGTTCTCATTTCCTAATCTGTATGACTGACATTCTTCCGTGGAACAGAAAAACACTATAAAAGTAGTTCATATAATTTAATTTCATACGAGTGAACAACATGCATCCTTCGGAAAACTGTGAACATCTCCTTTGAAGAAAGTCAGTCATACAGGTTTGAAACAAAAAAAGAAATCATGAAAGAACACTATCTAGGCGTCACTGTCCCCTGAGAGTGTTGCCATCTTGTAATCCTGCTAGCAGTAGTGTGTGTCATTACTCAGCTACGGTACAAATTAGATACGTAACATTTTATTGCCAGTGATTAATTCATGAAGCAATTTTCAAGGCAATAAACTCGGACCTCAGTTGAGAATGAGGGGCTAAAGGAAGTCATTGGATTCTAAGAAAGAAACCAACCAAACATGTAGTGACGCAACTCTGCCAGGCATTCAATCTCACTGGAATAAGAAGTGTGACAACTACAGTAGCCCTGCTGTAACTATACATCAGATAACTAATGTTTTTTAGAATTATCAATGTTGTATTAAACAGAGAAGCTGTAATATCGAGCAGAAATAATAAAGCGATGGAACTTTACAACACAGAATTCTATTTAAATAATTTCTTCAAGCATAGAGATTCCTGTTCATCAACAAGTGGTATTGCACTCTTCAAACCATCACACCCTGTATGTTAAACACTCTCAATACTGTAACAACAATTCATAAACCTGCACAAATAAGATATTTCTGAAGAAAAGGCCAAGAGATGACTCAGTGCTATACAAACCAAAAGTCAAGAGAATAATTTGCTCTCATTTAATGATTATATGACCATAATCACTGCTGTTTGGAGTGACATGAGTACAGTTCAGTAGAGGTTACATTTATATGAACCACGCTAGAACAACAGAGACATCAAAGTAACTAAGCAACTGTTGTCAGGTTTAACTCTATTACTGTAAAGGCGTTATATTAACATAAGCAAAAGGCTAATATGCTTGCTCTTTATACAACTAGGTAAACAAACTGAACATCAAAGAATTCAAATAATCTAAAAAGGACAAAATACTGGGGATATATATATAATTTTTTTTGTTACAGTTATTATTATTATGATTATTAACAATGTTGATGTATTTTTTTCTATATAGGTAGGCCTATATGTGCTAATTTAAAATATATTAAATATACTTGCTGATTTAAAATGATTGTCCATATATTAATCTCAACTTCAGGTGTTGTTGAGCTACGTGTTAAATGAATCACAAAGGCAATGAAAGCTACAATCTCCACACTCAATGTCCTCGGGATAGAAAACACAAAACATCACATAACAACTTGCATATGGACGCATGGTACATATCTGTGCTTCCTCTTAAAAGGTTACACTATTAAGGTTAAATTCGGTTGCTCACACAGTATATATTAGAGGGCTTCCAGCTTTTCCATGCATGCTGCTCTGCTAAAACAACAGAGCCCTGCAGGACACAGAATATTCATATCGGACAAGGACACTATATAGGCCATCCTTTAAATGGGTGAGGGTGCCCTTTCAATGGTGCTGCTGGGTTAAAAAAAAATTCTTGAGAAAGTTAGGATAAGAGGCAAAAGGCAGGCAAAGCTATTTAGGGTGCATTTATGAAAATAAGTGTTCATCAAACTGAATGAATGGGACCCATTTACAGCGTCTCAGAGAGTATCATTTCATAAACGTAGACTAAGCTGCTGTTTCTTTCTGAATGGCTGCCATGGCAACAACCACATGACTAGCTCAAAACTCAAGCTGAACTCATATCTCTGTTCACTGTGGTTTCTGGTGCAGCTATATTCAGGCTACAGCGAAGAAAAAAAAATGCAACATCAAGCTTACCCACCTGTTTTGCCCTGTGTTAATAAATATCTGCAATACAGATGGGACAAAAACTGCTATGAGATGCACAGGAACAAGGTAAAATGACAAATTGCTGGTTTATTTTGGACACAGTACCATGGTAATATGTTTTTGGTTAACGTTATTCAATATTGCCTTATTTTAGAGAACCATGTTGATACCATGTTATCTGTCAAAGTACAATGGTAGTCCTACATATTTGTACGGGATATGACATGGCCAAAAAAAAATACACGTAAAGTTTAATTGACTAAGATTACAACAAGTGCTTCTTTGTATAACATATGTTAACATATGCATATTATTTCAAGGTTAATTCCGCAAAATCAACTATCAACGCTACTCCCCCGAAAACCTATGACCATCTACTTGTCAAGTTTAAGCAAAAACAGGTAGGACAACTGAACTACATCGTTTCATGCGTTTCATGACCACCAGATGGCGACATTTCCGTCGATAATTATCAAAAGAAAATTATCCAAAAATAGGCTAATTATCAAGGAAAGCACGGGAAACACATCATGCTTTAACTTTGTAAGTAAAAAAAAATGACATATAGGCCTATCCTTTTCTTATCTATCATATCCAGCTTGAAGAAGAACGGGTTTCGAGAATCGAAAGAGAAAATCAGATGCTTCTAGATAAAATGGCCCATATAATGCAGACCAACGGGGAGTTGACTGCAGAAATGACTATGTAAAGAAGAGGTAGGCTAAAATATCCAACAATATAATATCACATATTTAATCATTTACATGATATCCAGTCATAACTTGCACTTTATGGCTTCTGTTTCAGTCTTGGCTCAGAAAAAAGACTGCAGGAGCTGTTTCACATCACCAAAGAGAATCGGCGTATCCTTCAGCGTTTGTCCACATGCAGACCACGTCACAGCGTTCAAGTGTGGCGCGAGCAGTGGCTCAGAAACCTTGAGCTCATGGAGAATATAGGGAGATATCCGCGTCACACCGCACAGGTCGGCGAATTATTACTAAAATGTATAGATATTTCCCATTTTGTCTTTACGTAGGCCTAATTTTATTTGATGCATTTTTATCTATAGGCTAGCCACTTATTATTTATGCATATTCGTGTTCGTGCATGTTAATTATGCATACTCTGACTTGATTTGTTCTGTGCTATTAAAGAGATCCTCCTTGCCACCCATTTCAGCTGACAGACACTGAAAGGTACAAGAAAACTGCATGAGGATGAACGGTCTGCAATATAATAAATGAAAGGAAGGAATGTGAGAAGACGACATCTTAACACAATTAAGTTACATCTGAAGACGAAGCGTAATTCTGCAAGACTTAGAAGAAGAGTGCAAATCTATGTTAAAATCTAAGTTAATAGATGTTTTCTATAGCCTATATGATAAGGCTAGAATTAAAAGTTCTTTGCTTCTGCTTTGGACAAGTTAAATTATTTGGCTACCAAAATATCAATCATAACCACTAGGGGTAACTGTCAGTGTTTTAATCATGGAAGACTGGAAATCTACGTTCAAATGTTTTTCTCTTTTTATTTATTTGATAATTAATTTCTCTTTTTATTTCTTAATTGTTTTTTTTTGTACTGTCTCTGTGCGATATACACATCCCCTGTACAATTTTTAAATCTAAATAAAAGCATTAAGCCAATCGTGTCTGACCCATCTGACCATGTGTCTGACATATGACCAGATATGAACATGGGATATGATGAGTGAACAAACAAACATGACATGATATTCAGAGATTTTATCTACGCATTATGTCGGTTTATATGAAATATATATATTTTTTGAACTCTTAAATTCTTGATTAGAAGCTTGATTAAATGTATAAAAATTATACATATTTTTAAATGACAGGCCTATTTTTAATCGATTAGCTATGCCTGATCACGAGAGGCGCTATCATAACACCACACGAACTTTCTGAATCGACTAAGCGGGTCTGATCAAGTCGCCGAACATCACAAGGGTGGAATTAACTGAAAATGTCTTTTGGTTAAGTGCATGAAGGATTAATGACATCTTTAAACAGCTGACATTGGCATGGTGTGAAAAACGACGGCACAGGTAACGTTACGTCTACGATTTATGCTATGATACATGTATGCTGTTCTTAGTTTATCAGACAGCTAACGTTAGCTTTGCTAACTTTACCGGGGGCCTTTGATAAATGTAAAGTAAACAGGAAAGGTGACGTTGTTGTCAGAAAATAATTGTGTGTGTTAAATATATTGTATATATATTATGTAAAATAACCATAAGCAAAGCTGATGTGTGAATTATAAGCCTAGCAAATCAAATGAATGAAATACTCCGATAACAGCATCTACAGCAGCATCACAGCTTAAATGTGATACATCTCAGTATTCATCTGTATTTATTCGCTCTGTAGCTTTCTAACGTTACTATGTGTCGGCATGTTCGCTAATGTGCATTTTCCTATGCGCTAAACCTATTTATAGTTTTTCTCACACATGATTTGTGTTTTGAGTTTTCTAAAATAATAACACTCTTCTTGCCGTAATAGTAATACACATATACGTAGGGTTAACGCTCTGCAACAGTCGTAAAGTTAGCTCAACGTATATGTTAAAAGTATAATAAACGCCACGCGAACCTGTTCTACTATGGCGAAGGCTTGACTCCTGAATGATGCCTTCTCGTGCTATTGGAAATGTCATACTTCCCACTTCTGACGTCGTGGTTACGAGCTTATTATCTTATTCAAATTTTGACTTGAGAGGCTATTCATGGCCATTTTTTTAAAACATAAAAACAAGCAGGCCTGTTTACGATATTTCCGATAGCACGTGAATGCAGCATTAGTACACTTACCTGATTGCGTGAAAGGCAGACGTTAGTATACTATGTTGGCACTATACAGGTGGGCAGTTTTTTTAGGTAGGCAGTTAGTTGATTGGATTTTAGTACTGCTAACTAACGTCAGTATGAAATAATTAGTATTCGAGTAGGCATTCGCCATAGTACAATTCTCAGGGAATCACATGACATATTAAAACTCATGTTTCCGGCCTTTTTGAGACATCACTTGGTCACACAGTTACTTTAAAGTGGCGATCCTGTTTTTGAAATTAGTGGATAATAGATGATACATGATGTAATGATTAGCTATTACTTTCTCACTGACATGCCTAGAGAAATCATTTTATAAATCTTAATTGACTGCAGTGTTTGAACTTATAACACATTGTCCAGAAGTCCCTTCTCAGAAGAGAAGGTCAACTTCTCTTAGTCTTCATTGTGATTTTTTTTGGTGAAGTTTTGTTCTGTAGTCAGCAGTCCTGTGTAATCACATGTCATCATTTTTGTGTTTTATAGTGAGGTTAACATCATATAGTTCACATGACTGACTTCCCCATAAATGCGTGCTTTAACTGAGTTGCTTTTATATCAGAGAGGTTTTGTTTAGAATGCAATGTGGATTCATCATTCATAAAGACGTCAATAGCATGAAACAGCAACATTTTATCAAACGTGTGCCTGAATGTAATAATAATAATAAATTCTAAATAAAATACTGTGGCAAAATGTTATGTTTGAAACCTTTCATAAACAAAATGTATTAGTTTTAAAGCTGTTGAGATAGTTGAAAAACTTTTGTCCGACAATTCGTAAAATTTCAAATGTCAGGGTGGCGCAACTGGTCTTTAATTTATTAGGAATTGACAAAGTAATAACAGTAAGCGATAATGCAGCTTCCAGAGGACCCCAATTGATCCCTTAGAAGCCTATGGATGGAGGAGTGATCCCGCTCTCAGATTTAATAAAAAATATCTTAATTTGTGTTCCGAAGATGAACGAAAGTCTTACGGGGTTTGAACAACATAAGGGTGAGTAATTACTGACAGAATTTAATTTTCACCCATAGTTGAATAGTTCAACATAGTCACCCCATAGTTCACCCAAAAATTTAAATTATGTCCTTATTTACTCACTTCAATAACAAAGAAAATAATGACAAAGAATTTGTCATTATTTGGCCTAAATGTCTGCCATTCTTTTTTATTTTATATTTTGTATACCTTGTAAGGCTTTGTTTTTAAAATAGGGACATTAATCTGGCTGTAATGCTCAGTCACTTGCAAAATAGTACAACCAACATGATAGAGAATCGTGGTAAAATCGTGAATTGTGATTTTTCTGAAAAAAATTGTGAAATTAGGCCTATATTTGTGCCTACCTCATGATGACCAAAAAAAAGTCAAACACTTTGAAATGTTAGCCTATTTGAAACATGTTTATACACATTGTTCTTGAACCAAACAAAGTATGCTTTACTTCAATTTTGAAAAGGTGTTTAAAAAAAAAGAAATTTTGGGAACTTTATTTGTCCACCTCAGCATTTAAATATAATCAAATGTGCATTAAATAACTGTATTTGTAATTGATTTGGTTTGGTTTGTCCCGCAGGGGCAGTGACATGGCTGCCGAAGACAAGGCTGCGATGGACTGGAGCTCTGAGCCGCCACCCTCGCCCACCAGTCCCTCCCATCTAACGCACTTCAAACCCCTGACCCCCGAGCAGGACGAGCCGCCCCTGCGCTCCGCTTACAGCTCCTTCGTCAGTCTGTTCCGCTTCAACAAAGGTGAAACAGATTTATTTCTCGCCATTATGCCGTACTCAACATCTGCACCTGCATTTCTTTTATTTTAAGTCTATAAATCATTAATTTGTTTTCAAAGTTTCACAGTTTGTTTTCTGTCATCAAACACTGATTTATGGCAAGAATTTGAGTGGGAAATGAGTAGTGTGAACCACCACTTATTTGGAAGCTTCAAACAAGATGATTTTGGGAGTGTTGATTGCATTTATCAACGATAAACTTATCGCATGTGCAGAATCTATTAGGCTAAAGTTGTTTGTTTTCAGTCATCAAACACTGGTTCATGGATATCCCCCTCCATTACATTGCTTTATGCAATTATCTGAATGTAGTCCCTTTTAATGGATCGATAGCAATTATTTGGATGCATAGTATTTTGTATTACTGATGACTGTACACACCAAACCTTAAACGCAATAATTTTTAATCTTTTGAGTTTTGAGTAACTTTTGATTTCTGGAATAAAAGTTCAAGGTTATGGTATTAGTCAGTCATTCTGCTTTTAGAGAGTACAGGATTCTGCTGGAAATTCCAGAATGGCAGAGCAGGGAATTGTATTGAAGAGTCATGTGACAGTGCTCGATATGTGCCAAGAACACAGTGTGCAACATTCCACTCAACGACTTATTTTACTCTCATGTTGTTGTTTTTTGTCCCTATGTAAGATAGTAAACTAACCATGATTCTAACACTTCACTTCCCCTTTTAGGTCTAACATTCTAACACTTTGAGAACACAATGTGCTAAAACGTTTTGCTCTTTGAATATTGTGTCCATGGGAAATTCTGAAGTGCTGCTGATATCAAAACTATAGCCTACTGTCTGCATTGTCATGACACATTGAGCAATCAACTGAACCCTTAAAGGGATAGTTCACCCCAAAATGAAAATTCTGTCAGTAATTACCCACTCTCATGTTGTTCCAACCCCGTAAGACTTCCGTTCATCTTCAAAAACAAATTAAGATATTTTTGATTAAATCTGAGAGCTGAAACTTGCCAGCCCCAAAAAGTTATTAAAGAAATCATTAAAATAGTCCAAGTGATTAGAGTGGCTCAATCTTAAGTTTATCAAGCGACGAGAATACTTTTTGAGCGCAAAAAAACAAACAAAAATAACGACTTTATTCAATTATTTATTTCCTTCTCTGTGGGCCTCGAGATGGTTCACGTAGTATAATTGCGTTGCGTAGTGCTTCTGTGATGTACGTCACACGCATCACGCACATGACCAGCGTCGGCCAATAGTGAGCATACTTGTGACGTACAACACAGAAGCACTACGCAATTGACCTGTGGCTAAGCCACGCCCCCTCCACTCACTCGGACAAACAGTCAACATTCGGTGACAGGCGCTATGGCAGCTGTCACAGCAGGAGACATTTCACAGGAGGCAATTGATGATTTTTGGAGACAGAAAGATTATAGATAGATATATATTTTGGTAGAAAGTTGTCTAAAATATTGTGCTTTAATATGTAATTAATGGTTCATGATCAAATTAAATATGTACAGGTCTAAGTTGCATCCGCTTCCAGGACAAGCCTTTTTACCATCTTTACCAAGAGTACCTCTCCGTTAGTTTGGTGCTACAGTTACATGATTCATTCAGCACAACATTGATAACATTTGTTATCTTGGTTATTTACAGATACATTAATGAAGCTAAGTGACATGATGTACAACGCAGCTAGAAGCTAACGTTAATGTTTTCTAATGTTAGGCCAACGTTACGTTGGAGATGTAAAAGATAACGTTCAAATACTTTGTTGACTTATCTTAGAACAGATGTAGACAGCCTTGTTTAATTTATCCACGTTTAGTTGGTGTTATGGTCTACCATAACTTAATCCAAACACTTATCTCGGTTGAGATGTGGTTTGGGAAAGGGTAAAAAAATACACGCCGTCGCCCAGCCTCTCGGGATACCTAGTGTCAGAGTTGCATGTACTCCATGCACACCGTTTGACCATTTTAAACTTAAAATGACAAGAAAAAACATATAAAAACTAATGAAAACTGACTAACTGCAATGCATTTCAATGGACGAGGAAGCAGAGAATGTCCGAGTGTATGGGATAGCTATGCGCACAGTGATTGGCTCATCGTGTTTGGGGGCGTGGCTTAGCCATAGGTCAATTATACTACTGAACTATCTCGAGGCCCACATAGAAGGAAATTAATTCACCCGGTTCAACCTAAGTCAGGTGCGTAGGGAAGAAATCTATCCACACAATTGTATCAACAGGCTATTCCTGCTAGAAGCATTGCAGCACATGACTGAAAAGGGAATTATTAAAATTAAGTTATAAAAGCATAGGAAATTTACTCCAAACTGTTAGGACTGACAGGAATAGATGATTGAATAAATGCTCTCTATTAAGAAGTAACCTTGTACACCTTAAATTGAGGGGTAAAACAAAAACTCACTGTAAAAAGATGTTCTCTAAAGAACACTTTAAACTATATGTGTACTTAATGAAGAAAAGATTTAGCAAAATTTCAGCCTTTATAAGTATGGAACACACTGATTCTCTTTTGCTCTGTTATAACGAAGTTGCATTTGTGTTGGACATGGTTATTTAATGATTATTTTTAGGTAATATATTTGATCAAGTCATTGGAGCTGAAGAAAAATCTGATGTACTACAAAAGAGAAGTTTCTGGAATTCAAATTACATTTCTTTTAATATTAGTCTTGATTTACAGTTAATCAGTGTGATTATCTGTAAAATCTTAAATTCAAACTACATTTATAGTCATCAACTCTCTAACCTCTCCCTTTCATTCCTTTTAGAAAAAACAGGTGCAAACATTGCACCAGCAAAAAAGCTTGCTAAGCTTGGTAAGTCTAGTTTTTGTACAAAAATGAAAGTAAAGCAAGTAAATAAAAGTATAGAATTAATAAATGGGAAAAAATGATTTCGGAATAAGAAAATTAAAAAAAGAAATGTCAACACAATGCAAATTCTTTCTTAAAATCAGACAATCACCACAAAATTTCTACCCAAATCCACCATTTCCTCATAAATCTTCTACCTTCTGACCAAGCTTTTCTGTTGGTTTCAATCATTCAGAGGAAGGACGGCCTCCTTCAGTGACAGAGAAAAGTCAATCGGCTTCATCATCACCGCAGGGGCCACGGCACAACTGGTCAAGTCCTTCCCATTCCATACATGGCTCTAAAGCCCACAGGAAACATCCGGAGCTTATCCGAAGAACATCCACTGCTTCAGGTACAAAAACACAATTTTACATATACTTGCACCCATTTGTCTTTTAATCTGTCAACATCCAGGTTTTAGAATTGTTTACGTTGCATCTTTTGATTTTTGGGTGAAATATTGACCCGGTCACATTCAGTAACCCTTTTCTTCTATAGAAGACAATGCTAAAATCATGTGTTTTACTGTAGATAAAACCATCGTTCTGAATTCTTTAAAACATGCTCTTTCTAGAGTTAGAAAAGGCAACCCTATCATTGGTCTCTTATATTGATGACTAGTCACTGCAGCCTGGTTCTCACATGGTTTATCATTGAAGATAACAGTTGATTCAAAGACTAGACTCTGCCCTCAAATGATCCATTCCACTCTCAGGAGGGCCACTGGACATTTACTGTAAGTGAAAATTCAGGCAACAATCCATGAAATGTAGTTTTTGTGTAACGCTAAACCTGTAAAACTACATTCTGGAGTTATGGCAAGAATTTGAGTGGGAAATGAGTATTGTGATGAGGACCCTTTGGGTCGAAACGTTGTTAATTTGAATACGTCCTTGGGAGCAGAAGTGTCAGTGTGCAAATTCTTGTTTATTTTGAAAATGAGTATTGTGAACCATCACTTACTTGGAAGCTTCAAACTAGATGTTTTTTGGGGTGTTTATTACATTTAACAACGATAAACTTATGACATGTGCAGAAATCTTTTAGGCTAAAGTTGTGTTTATGTTCCTTTCTGTTCACAGTGGAGTGGGAAGGTGAGGATTCTTTATTTTATTTCCCTGAAATAAATCCCTGAAATTATTATCTGTTTGAATTCATCAGCACTGATTTGGAGTATATGTGTATACTGTAATAAAAAATAAAAAAAAGGATTTTTTTTTTTATTAATAAGATAAATGTCCTTGAGAATCAAATATGCTAAGGCTTGTTTTCAGAGACTATATCTTTAATTAGGTGTATTTTTCTTACCACAGTGGCTTTGTAAAAAATAGCTAAACTATTGGCCAATTAAAGCTGCAGTAGGGAGTTTTGAGAAAATGTTGACTTAGCCTGAAAATTTGAACAAGCACAACTTACAGGTCCCACCCCCTTGCTCTCTGCTGCGCTACAGCCCTCCCTCCACAGCTCGCCATCGGAGCCTGTCGTGAACGCGCAGGCTAGTAAACACACCGATGACGGCGGATTGAAAGTTATATGGCACATTCACTAATAGGGACTAAACATCAACAATATGCTTTACATTGACTATGGCCTGCCCATACTTTGACTACAAACTTGGTCCTAAATCATTATGTATTTTACAATACATGTAACTTTATAACGTTGCACTCTTTATATACGTTATAAATAGCTAGTAAGATATTTTTAATATAACGGTAACTAACGTTACAGTATGTAAGTAATTATTCTAGCGATATATTATGCTGATAAGGTGTGCTAGTACATTATTTCAGCAACATGACATGCCAGTGAATTAGCAGGTTTCAATTGTTGCTTAGCAGAGAGAGTGCGTGACATTTTATCTACATGTTATGTGGCTAGAGTTTTGAAACCGAGTCAATGGGCTCTGTCTAATTCTTTCTTCGCTTGTTTATCGTCGTCGGTCTTTTTCCTTTTACCTCTTTGTTTTATGAGCAGGTGTCACTTGAGAATTGGCAGTTTAGGTTGTTTCTCCGTCATAAGCACAGCTGCAGCTCGCCGGCAATCTTAAGTTTGAAGGACGGTACGCGCTCCGGCGCTCACGCTGTGCAAGAGAGGGGTGTGATCAGCGCGCCGCGTACACGAGCGTGATTGACACTGCTAAGACATTCCTCCTGGCTCTGATTGGTTGTTTCTGACGGGAGCGTTGTATTTCTGCAAATGGCAATAGGACCACTGGGAGGAGCCAGAGGAGCTTGATTTTTACACAGATTATCTGTCTCATATTCTACTGTCAGGACATAATGACAGTTTTAACAAATATGTAAAAAATATTTTTACCTACAGCAGCTTTAAGTCAAGGTAAACTTGTTTTATCTGAAAACAAGTCTTAGAATCTTATCTTACTCTGAAGTAAATGTATCTTGTTTTAATGATATTTAGATGTGCTTACTGGAAAATAATACACAAATACTGATTAAGAAAATAGTTTTTGCAGTGTATAGTTTTAAATGAACCACATTTGTTGCATGTGAAAGGGTGTGCCGAACGGAGCTCTTGCTCGACACCTTTTGTGCTGTGAACTGAACAATTAGTGGTTGATTTTAGTAATTTCATAAGCTTCTATTCATAAGAATCATAATCCCACAAAAAATCCTAAGAATACTCTCTGGCCTATGCTGGCTTACATAAGTAATCATTGATGGGATATTTTGGATATTTCACTGCAAGCTTTTGCTTTGAATGAGCATGTGTGCTATGTATTTTTACCTGTATATTGTACTTTAGAATAGGTTTAACATCTTAATTTGTACATTTACTGGTGCTTGTGTGTTTCTTTGCATTTATAGAGGGTCGACGGAAATCAGAAGCCCCTCTGGGCAACCACGATCCCCGAACTGCTGTCCAGTTACGCACAGCCCTCAAGAGACTCAAGGAGATCATGGAGGGAAAAAGTCAGGTATTGAATTCCAGCGAACTAAGTGAGAAAATGTCTATACAAATGACGCAAAGCTTATAGACAAAAGAGACAGAATGATTCAGATGTGAACGGAATCCACTACAGACCAAAGTACAACAGTGTTGTTTTGTTGTTGTTGTTGTTGCAGTTGGATGTAACAGATGTGAATCGTGTCTTTATGTTCCAGGACAGTGATCTGAAACAGTACTGGATGCCGGACAGCCAGTGTAAAGAGTGCTACGACTGCAATGAGAAGTTCACAACCTTCCGACGGCGTCACCATTGTCGACTCTGTGGCCAAATCTTCTGCAGCCGATGCTGCAACCAGGAAATTCCTGGCAAGTTCATGGGCTACACGGGTGAGTGTTGTTGGGGTGTTCGCTTTGGGGAGCGAGGGTCTCGTTCTGACCGCTGGTTTGTGGACGTAGCCTCTTTAAAGAGGCATTCGACAAGGAGACGAACAGCTATGTCAGATTAAGAGTAAGAGCACCTCTAGCATGCTGCGTGTGTTTGCAGTGGTTTTTTGGCCTTTGATTTAAATGGGTTGTAGTGTGAATTTTGAACTTTGTGGACTAACTGGTGTGATTCTTAAAAAGGTAAGAATGTGTCTGTGCACTTCGACCTTTTATGAGGAATCAGTACTTACTTAAAAAGCCTCATTATTTCCTTGATGTTTTTGAAATTTTTTTGCTGATATTTTAATAAACTCACCTTAACTATTCAAAACTGAATTCTCGGAGAAACTGTAATCTTACTTTGGTTGGTCTTGTATTCAGGCTGGTTTTGGACCCTAAACATTTAACTATAGACATTTTCAGGGTACACTAGTCCCTCTGGGGATCACAAGGGAGTCCATTCTAGGGGGTCCTTGGAAAATGTATGAAATTCTTTTTATTTAAAAAAATATATATTAGGGCTGTAATGAATTAATATTTAATCAAGATTTAAACTGATTTATTTTTTTTGATGTAACAATTTACCAATTTTTATATCATAATCATTCCCTTCTTTCTGTTGACAGACAAATCTGTTGTTTTTGAAAATTAGAAAAAATTGTGAGAGCAGTTTCCAAAAGGGCACGTGGCAGCTCGCTAACATCTGCATCTCCAACACTCGTAACACAGTTCAGTGGCATTGACGATTTCCATAGGGACATCATGACGTCAGTCCGACGTAACGTTGATCGTGACTGACTGAATGGGAACGTTTGGGTTACTATTCTTTAGTTCGTTTTACTGTTTATTTATTTCCAGTTAATTATTTCAGTGCCTCAACTTAAACTTGTTTCAGTTATTGCCAGGGCAACATTTCTAATTTTATCATTTATTTTATTTCAGCTTATTTCAATTAACAGAAATGTTTTAACCCTTAATCACTCTTTGGGGTCATTCTGACCCCACTGGACTTTTCCTTGATTTTTTAAAAATGTTCCCTTCATCTCAGGGCCATGAAACTCTGTGACTTTTCCTAAATAATCTATCTAAACATGCACAAAAAAACTGGGTTCGATTCGGTTGTTCTAAAGGTGTGTAAAAAAAAATTTACCGTTTAAGGTCTTTGGGGTCAAAATGACCCCAATTGAAAATGAATGGGAAAATGAAAAAAATGACTTTTTTTATTTTGTTTGTCAAAAAAATAAAAGTAAATCCATTATAAATCTGAAATGTTCTACATATAAACCAAGGTCTGGTCCTAGAGCATAAATAGAAAGTAGAACAAACTTTCTATCTCATACACACACACAGCCACACACACACAAACACACACATGTCATGACTGCAACAGAGAGCATTTTTACAAAAATTGGCAAATAAAATAAACAAAACTGGCATAAATCTAAAAAAAGATACATTTAAATCAAGGTCTGTTCCTAGAGCATAAACACAAAGTGGAACGAGCTTTCTATCTCACACACACACACAGCCACACACACACACGTATGCATATGTATGCATCCTGTTCATTACAGTTTATTGGTGTTGTTGTTTTGTATTATATTGGTTTATTTACTTGGTTTATTAAATTTATTTTGTTCTAAAATCTCTTGTTCTAAAAAAATAAATAATTGTTGATAAATAATTTTCTGAAATAAATAGTGTGTGATTACAATCATGTCATAGTGCTGACTTGTAATGTTTCTGCAAATGTATGTATAATAATTTGCAAAAGCAGATAATTCAAAATATATCAGACAACAACAACAAACTCTAACTTTGACAAAAATATTTTATGCAATTCACAAAATATATATCATATATATATTAAGTTGTGAGGAGAATTTGAAGCATCAAGAAAAATGAAGTGAAAATGAATGAGTCTCTATGGACCTCTACTGGAAATATGTGGTCATTGCACTTTCTTTCTTTAATTATAATTTCTAAAGTTTTTCCACAAACCTGCAGATGGCAGTATTCTATCCCTAACACATAGAGCAATGTCCAAAAACTATTTAGATTTAATTAATATCATAATTTAAGTGATATTTTCTTTAAAAAATCATTTTTCATGTGCCAATTTATGTCTTAGTTATGTAATTGTGCAGTAAATAAGTAAAAAGCTTCAAAATTTCCACAAAAACACAGCATAAATGTATAGTTGAGAAGTAAATAGAAAAAATGATATATAGTTTTCCATATAAAAAATTTATATTTCCTTATGCAATCGCTCTTTAAAAGTTTGGGGTCAAAATGACCCCAAAGACCTAAAGTGTTGTCCTTTTCTAGGAGTGATTAAGGGTTAATAGTTTTAGCTTTAGCGATAATAACCTTGGTTGGTTGTCCCCCCCGCACCCCACCCCCCCACCCCTACTGCAGGTGATTTACGGGCGTGTACGTACTGTCGTAAGATAGCGTTGAGCTACGCTCACTCGACTGACTCAAGTTCCATCGGAGAAGATCTCAGCGCCCTGTCAGATTCGGCCTGCTCTGTGTGTGTGCTGGAACCCACCGAACCACGAACACCTGTGGGGGGCCGCAAAGCAAGCCGGAACATCTTCCTGGAAGAGGACCTGGCCTGGCAAAGGTGAAAACTACAGAAAGGGGCGGGGCATAAAGACATATCACTATCTATTCCATTGTTCCTGCTCACTTTACCTTATCCCTATGGTGTTTCCCTGCTCTGTTTTAACACTGCTTTCTTTCCATACTCATTTATCTCTTTCACATGAGGATTGTAGGAGGATTGGCCCTCTCAGGTCCATCTAATCAAGTATCTGCATGATGATTTATGATTCATCAAAAGCATAGAAGCAAATTGGTAGTTAACAAATAACATGGGATGTACAAAGAAAAGTGAACCTTAATATGTTGGTTCTTTTAAGTTTATCTTCATTAAAAATGGTTTGCTGTTGAAATCATTTTAAATGGAGTAAAGTATATTTCTGGGTAAATCTCATGAAACCGGTCAAGAACATGTCTGGGGTTATGTTTCACATTAAAAAACAGAAAAGAGAATAATACAATGTATTGTCCTTAATGCAAAATATCTCACTGGTCCTAAACAAAGGCTTTATTTTCCTTTATGACAATATAATCATATCAATTAAGCTGGGGACCAATTTTCATTACTGTGATCTAATAAACAATTATATATTAATTAAATTGTTAAGTATTTTTAAATCTTTCATTTATGATTGAGTTGATTTAATAATTGAGAAAGTCATTGAGAATAATTGGAATAAAATAAAAAAGTAAACTATTTAATGCGTAATTGTCATGAAAGTAATTTTACAATGCAAAAAAACCCAGCTCTCCCAAAGGGCTTAATTTTCTTCATCCAAAATATAATTTATTTTTATTTTTGGAGTGAAATATGAACTGGCGATGTTTTGTGGGATTCACTTCAAATATTGCTATCGTCTTCAAATAATTTGGACTTGCAGACCGTTTTTAGCCAGTGTGCATTGTTATTCAAAATAAAGCTCTGAGCAAAGTCACACCTCCTTGCTGTTTTTCCCCCCTACCAAACCAATGTTTACTCTTTTATGAACCATGTTACTCCTATAAAGCTTTTTTTAACTTATGGTACAGTCCCCCCAATTACGTAAAACGTAGTCACCGGACTATTATGATCCAAATGAACTTCAACCCTCTCTGCTCGCCTTTACTTAATCAGCTGGCTCCTTCTGTGTTGTGTGTCTGTCTCAATGCTCATCTTTTCTCCTTTCTCTTTCCATGCATAGAAAAAATTCCATTGGGATGAGGAAGAAGTGAGTTTTAGTGTTACTTTTGTTTTGCATGACCTCCTAGAGAAGACATGCTGATGCTATTGAGTTTCTCTGTTTCATGCAAAGCTTGACTGTCATTTATTAACATAGTATTTCAAAGGGAAACGATTAAGATGTTGCTGACGTTTATGTGTGTGATCACTCTAGTCATCAGGAATCTCAGAACAGTGGTCTCAGTTCCAGACTTACAGCAGTTCAAGAGGATATGGGCAAGTCACCGGCCAGGAAGAGGTGATTATAGTGTATTTTGGCCAAATATTCTTTTCTCATTTCAATGCTTATGTTTACAGACTATAAATAAAATGTTAACCATTTATTGCTTGTGTTAAGGTCAGCTAGTGTGACCAACTTGTCTTTGGACCGTTCTGGCTCAGTCATGGTTCCTTCCTACGAGAGTTCAGTTAGTCCACAGAACAGCCGGGCCGTATCCAAGACCGACCACAACGAAGAGGAGCGAAAGATCCTTCTAGTACGAACTTGTCTTTCACAGATTCCTCCTCAACTTTCCTTAACTTTTGCATTGTTATATTATGTGTTATATATGTTGTTATAGAATTATAATGGGTGATTATCTTGTAGGATTCTTCTCAACTTAAAGATCTATGGAAGAAGATTTGCCACAACAATACAGGGATGGAGTTTCAGGACCATCGTTACTGGCTGCGTACTTATCCCAACTGCATTGTCGGTAAAGAGTTGGTCAACTGGCTCTTACGAAACGGCACTATTTCAACTAGGTAAGAACTTGGTTACATCTTTAAGTGTGGTCAGACATTAAAATATGAATTTAAGCTATAACAGTTTTGTTTCCTTTGCATTCTTCTGAGTCAAGTCACATATATTTATATAGTGCTTTATACAATACAGATTGTTTCAAATCAGCTTCACATTAATAAACACTGAAATAACTTGTATAACATGTTAATGTTGTTAAACTTTCAATTATTCCGACACAGGGCTCAGGCCATAGCTATTGGGCAGGCTTTGGTAGATGGTCGCTGGCTTGACTGTGTAACCCATCATGATCAGATCTTCCGTGATGAATATGCCCTCTATCGCCCTCTTCAGGTTAGTATAAGTATAAATATGTGCCATAATTATGTTAAAGGTACAATATGAGATATATTTGTTTAAAATATCCCAAAAAAACACTAGCACAGTGTTATATATTTTGATCAGTTGTATACTTACATTATCCCAAATGTTTTCAACAATGTTTAAATCCAGAACAATTCACAATTTTAGCCAGTGTAATGGCCCGTGTCATTGCGTCGCCTGTCAATGACATCGTATCCATGTTACCCTCGATTTCCGGTCCTACTTCCGGAAAAACCATGGAAACACCAAAGATGCTTTAGACTTTTGATCAACTGTTTGGATACCTTTATCGACAGATAACTTAATCATTGTTATGGTCTTATTGTTTGAATCACGTTTTCTTGATTTACAGCGAGTAACATGTTTGTATCATACCTCAGAGACAACACAATTTTGGTCAAGTGGCTAACATAGCATAATCAGCATTTTCTCCACCATCTAATATATTTTATAGTTAACTGCATACCATTTAGCAACACAAAAGTCATCCAGCTTTTAAAATATAATATTCTAATAACAATCTAGCTTACTGCAATGTGCAACAAGTGTCTCATACCAGCCACCGATCGAACGCACAGTAACGTTTTAACAACTTTCAACACACTCAAATGTATTTATGATTGTTTTGACAGAGTAAAACAGTGCTGCATTACCCCACAATTTTAATTTGTCAAATAAAGTAACCTGTATCAGTAGTAATTCAGCACTCGCGGCTATTTCATTAGAATTAGATAAAATATGCATATATTTTTTGTGGAGGTGTAGATGACAACTCCCATGATTCCATGCTCATTCACATTGTCATCAAGCTACGCCTTAATTATTGTTTTAAATAAGTGACCTTTAACAGAGAAACTTACATACTGTCCCTTTAAATTTAAGATTCAGTTTCTGTTGAAATGACATGACTGTAATATATAACTGAGCAGGCTATTTACATGCTAACTGAATACATTATTTTTGTAATTCTTATTTGTTTATTGTAATGAGCACTATAAAAATAAAATGGAATTGGTTTGATTCCTTCTGTCATCATATTAGTAATGCGTTTGTTGACTTTCAGAGCACAGAGTTCTTAGAAACCCCCTCTCCAGACAGTGACAGTGTGAATTCCCTGGAGGGACACTCTGAACCGTCATGGTTTAAAGACATCAAGTTTGACGACAGTGACACTGAGCAGCTAGCTGATGAAAATGACTTTGTCACACCAAGTAAGTATCACATGACTGCTTATATCCTATAGCAGTCATTATGTATTTCCTTTACCAACCTGCTGGCCCCCTCTCACAATTTTCCAGACTCGGCCAGCCCCAGCAAAAGAACATCCGTCAGCAGTTTCCATTCCGCAGTGGACAGTGACTCAGCCGCCTCCATCAACCTAAACATGGAGCAGGACAATGTCAATTTCCACATCAAGAAGCAGGCCAAGTACCCCCATGTGCCTCCTTACCAAGCCGAGCAAAAAAGTATGGAGCCCCATGACCCGTTCACCCCAGAAACCGACATCCATGCACCAAGTGAGGAGAGGTGGAGAGGCCCATTGGCCATCCTGGTTTGCCTCTGTCTGCTTCAAAAGCAGCACTAACTCACTGGCTTTGTACCAAACCCTAGTGAGCGGCCTTACTATATACTGTCTACATAGGCAGCAACCTCGTAAGGCTACAACCTAATGGCATAGAAACCTTATTGATGACTTGTCAAAGGCACAGCAGTTTAATATTCTGGGTCAAAGAGTGTGTGTAAAATGGTCAAGAAAAACTAAATTATTGTGCAAAGTCTTGATTAACCATTTAAGTGGCCCTTAGGAAAAAAACGTATAGTGTGACCTCTTTATTAAGCACAAAAACTAAAAAAAAAAAATTATAAAAATTTTTATATTTATTTTAATAAATTATTTGTAATTGTTTTTTAAAATATGCTATCTCAGATTACAAAAACACAGAGATCCCCATAATGCAGTAATCCATGTGCTACTGCCTCAGACCTAAGCTAAAATGAGTCATCTTTATGAAACAGAATAATTTTGCTGCATTATGTATGTGTCATATTGTGGTGATGCCTGAAAATCCTATCTAGGTAGGCAGCTCACTAGGGTTTGGAACAGAACCAACGTCTTGCTGATCTGAGACCCACCACTCAATACTAGTCCGACCCTCCAAAATATGGAAGTAACAGCCCTAACTATAGCATACAGTCCTGCATGACTCACATTATTTCCCTTACAAGTCCAACATTTCATATTAACGCATTTCCAGTTTGTCATACTATCTCAAAAGCATGGTCAATGTCATGCATGCCTCACAGTTACAAAGAAGTAACACTGACTTCCACTTCCTCAAAAAGACTTGTTGAAACTAATTCATTGTCATGTACTAGACTGAGGCATCGCCTTAATGCAGCATTTAAATCCATATAATCCAATGTGTCTTCCGATGTCCACGATTGACTGTCCTGTCTCACATGCACTCTCTCTCTCTACATCAGTGGAAGTCCTGATCTCTGAAGATGGAGGTCAGCATATATCCATCAGCGATGCCTTCATTAAAGGTAATTGTTTCTTATGTGTTTAATTCCAGTTTGTTGCAATACTTCCATTCAAAGGTTTAGAATCACTAAGACATGTTTTTTTAAAGCTTAGTAATAGATTTCAAAATCTGAATCTGGTGAGTAAAAACAAGGGTAGAATGGTCAAAAAGAACCTAAAGATGGTATTACCCAATAAAAAAGTATTATGAGAAGATGAATCAAAGTTTGAGCTGTTCCATCATAAAGACACCTATGGGAAGTGCAACCGAAAGCATTGGATGAAACTGCACCTAATTATCTTTTTAAACTGACTGCTTAGAAGGCATACCTCTGCACAGATGTCATTGAACAGAACAAGCGTTAAATTAAAAAGTAATTTGTAATTATGCATGTCTTTACTGGATTTTTACCAATTTAATGCATCCTTAATGAGTAAAAGTATCAGTTTCTTTCAAAAACAGTGTAGTGTTACTTATGCGGATGGGTTTCTCCTCTGTAGAGTCTTTGTTTAATCGGAGAGTTGAGGAGAAAGCTAAAGAAATGTTCTTCACTCCTCTCGGCTGGCATCACAGCTCCTTGGATCAGCTGCGGGAAGAGAATGGGGAAAAGAAAGCAATGGAGCGTTTACTGTAAGATTAAATTATACTTACCATATACTTATATTTTTTTCCAACATATAAGATGTTATTTTTAGGTTGGTAACCTGTATTCATAAACAATAAGGAGCAAAATACTTCACTGCTGTACTTTTATTAACATGTAAATATACTAATATATATAGTAAATACTAAAAATACACAAGTGTCTAATGTGTGGTCACACAAGCATCACATAAAAATCACATGTAAATGAGTTAAGGGACTTTTGGAAGCACACATGATTAATGCTTCCTCTTCAGGTCTGCTAATCACAGCCACATGATGGCGCTGCTGCAGCAGCTGCTCTACAGCGAATCACTGTCTCTCTCCTGGCGTGACATCATCGTACCTGTGGTGAGACAGGTGGTGCAGACGGTGCGACCGGATGTGCGCAGCTGTGATGATGACATGGATATCCGTCAGTTTGTCCACATCAAAAAAGTGAGGAACGCAAGTGGATGCAAAATCAAAGAAATCAGTTCCACGTTAAATTAGTCTAATACTAGATATTTTGTAGATTCCAGGGGGAAAGAAGTTTGACTCTGCTGTGGTGAATGGCTTCGTTTGCACAAAGAATATTGCACATAAAAAGGTTAGTATTGATTCAACATTATGCCACAGAGGAGGCCATATATTTGTGCTAACAGTGTCGGGAATTTCTCAACAGATGAACCCTTACATCAAAAACCCCAAGATACTTCTCCTCAAATGCTCCATTGAGTATCTGTACAGAGAAGAGACCAAGTTCACCTGCATTGACCCAATTGTGTTGCAGGTGATGCTTGAAATGTGATTTCAAGACTTTTTATCTCCAAACAATATACAAGAATCTGAAAAACCATTTAATTTACAATTTGCTTTGTACAGGAGCATGAGTTTCTGAAGAACTATGTTCAGAGGATTGCTGATGTACGACCAAACCTAGTGTTGGTGGAGAAGACTGTGTCCCGTATCGCTCAGGACATGCTACTGGAGCATGGCATTAGCCTTGTGATTAATGTCAAACCTGTTAGTACCGTCTTTAAGGCATTGTTTAAACATTATTCCCACATTGAACATCAATAATGAGTTGTGAAGAGTTATTTTGGTCTAGTTTGGGGATGTTTCAAGTAATAGCTCTCTTTAATCGCCACAGCAAGTCCTGGATCGTGTCAGTCGAATGACTCAGGGAGATTTAGTCATTTCAATGGATCAGCTCCTTACGAAACCTCGTCTGGGAACCTGTCACAAGTTTTACCTGCATTCCTTCCAGCTGCCAAATAGTGAGTCTCTATCTCTGTTCATGATGTATGTCACTTTTTATGTTAGTAATGAGCTTTAACTCGCTTCTCATTTTACTAAAAGCTGTTCCCTTTAGGGATGCAAAAAGTACCATGTTGGCTATTCATTTATCAGTATCTGTTCCTTTGAGATCATCTAACACTCACTAAAAGCTAATCTTTAAAACCACTAATAATTTAATAACAATGTTCAGTGTAATCTTTAACAAATCGGAAAATGAACATCCCTTTTTTCATACTGTACAATATAATGTTGTGATGCTTAAATTCACGTCTTGATAAGGACAGTTGTGATCAGACTAACCAAAATAGTTTTATTTATATTTTTCAGTTCTGGCATATTTTTGTTTTTTATAAGTAATTTTAAAAATGCATTGTAAAATTCACTTGATCCCTCTGTTTACAGATGAACTGAAGACCCTGATGTTTTTTGAGGGCTGTCCTCCTCAGCTGGGCTGCACTATTAAGCTCCGCGGTGCCTCAGAGTATGAACTGGCACGGGTGAAAGAAATCATCATTTTTATGGTGTGTGTGGCGTACCACTTGCAGCTAGAGATCTCTTTCCTCATGGATGAGTTTGCAATGCCTCCCAGCCTGGCTGAGAGTTCCTCCTTCCCTTGTCTGCTGGAAAGCACCACTTTGGAGGAAGAGGAGGAGACTGGTGGGGAAAAAGAGAGCCAAGATAATGATGGGTCCACGCTGGGGGACGTTAGCCTCACGCTTCTTCCAGAAGCAGACTTTGAGCCAGGACTTCAGGAGATTATCAAACTCCACAGTAGAGAGCCTTCCATCTCAGAATCTTCCTATAAAGATGGAGAAAGCCCCAGAATAAATAAAAATGGTTCAGTTGCTTCCTTCTCTGGAGGAGAGGAAGACATTATAAAGACCTCCACACCCCTTTCCTCCTCCTCTACCAGCTTTCCCCAGCTGGTGTCACAACCTTTCCTGAATTCAGACCTGAAAGAGATGTCACAGGAAGAGAACAAGGGGCCAGTTGAGGAGGAGAAGAACAAAGAGCTGGATGAGCATCTGGTCCATCAGGACAGCACAAGCTCTGAGACGTCCCTTCCACCGGCCCGGCTCTTCAGGGATCCCTTACAGGACGACACAGGCCTGTTTGTGACCGAGCATGTAGCTTCCACAGATGACCGCCTCAAGTCCATCTCAGCTTTATTTAAACAGGAGCTAAAAGACATTATACTGTGCATTTCACCTTTTATTACATTTCGGGAGCCGTTTTTGCTCACGGGGACTGGACTGCGTTGTCCTAGCCGGGATTATTTTCCAGAACAGGTTTACCTCTCACCTCTATTAAATAAGGACGCGAAAGACCTGGACGGACGCCGCAAGCGGCAGCTGCTGAAAGAGTCTAGCCCGAGTTCTGGCAGCCTGACTAACGGTACTGTGTCGCATCAGCGGACCATCCAGATTTTGCCCTGTCACAAACTCACGAGTGCCCGTATAGCAGACCAGCTAGGCAGCAGTCATAATCTGGCATGCATGCTGGCTGACTACCGTGCCCAGGGAGGACGCATTCGGCAAAGAGAAGGAATGCAATTTCGTGAAGCCCCGCCCACAAAGGCACCAATAAAGGCAGATAGTGAAGACGATAAAGGGGCAGGACCGAGTGAAATGACATGGGCTACAAAGGTGGGGGTTTCTCGTCAGCTATTATGTTTATTATTTTAGTTAATGCACTTTGCATGATTAGGGCCCAAAACTTGACATTTTTAACTATTGTTTTTGGTCAGTAAAAGGAGATGCTTAACCTTAAGAAAAAGTCAGGGTCAAACTAATTATTATATAAGCTGTATTATCTTTTAAATGTATGAGTTTTGAAGTTTTTGTAACTTGTTTCCAAAAGTTTGAATGCAGTGTAGAACCCTGATTTATTAATTGATTTATTTATACTTGTATACAAATAACAGAGTTGGAAATGTAGCTAAAATTAATTAGCTGCTCATTAGGGGCCAGCTAGGTATCCACTATATATTGCGGAAAAATATTTGTCTAACTTTTTTTTTTTTAAAAACAAATAAAGTGTTACTTTTTTGTAGTGAGAGAAAATCATTCTGTAACGTCATTGCATGCGAAATGTGGGGCTAAAATTAGTTAATGCTTAAAGATTTTGTACTACAATTAATTGTTTTTAATTGTTTCAGTTGGACTGTTTAAATCCAATCAACCATCAGAGGATCTGTGTGCTGTTCAGTAGCTCATCAGCACAATCTAATAATGCCCCAAACCCCTGCGTCAGTCCATGGTAAACTCTCAGTACACTTACATTATTATCATATTATTTCAAGATGTATTAACATCAACATGACAGAATGATGTTACTGACTGTGTTCTGAATATGTAAAAGCTAATGTCTAGGTTGTTTAATGTATCTGCTATGTATTTACAGGATTGTAACAATGGAGTTTTATGGCAAGAATGACTTGACTCTTGGTGTATTTCTGGAGAGATACTGTTTTAGGTAAAGGGTTGTCACACAATAACAAAATGTGTCAGTCCAGAAGTTCTGATACTACAACAAAAAATTAACACCTTTATTTGAATGTCATTATAATTTTTCTTTTTATATGGTTGCAATTCAGACCCTCTTACCAGTGCCCCAGCATGTACTGTGAGACCCCCATGGTGCACCACATCCGACGCTTTGTGCACGGTAGCGGCTGTGTCCAGATTGTTCTGAAAGAGCTGGACTCGCCTGTACCCGGATATCAGCACACAATCCTCAACTACTCTTGGTGCCGTGTCTGTAAACAGGTAAATGGGAGACTTGGAATTTAGATTTTATTTATTTATTTACAGGACTAAAGTAAGCTATATTGTGCTTCAGTAAGTTTCATGTGAATTGTTCCCCATTTTGTTTCAGGTGACTCCTGTGGTCCCTTTGTCTAATGACTCCTGGTCCATGTCCTTCGCAAAGTATCTAGAGCTCCGTTTCTATGGTCATCAGTACACCCGTCGGGCTAACGCTGAGCCTTGTGGCCACTCCATCCATAAAGATTATCACCAGTACTTTTCCTACAACCAGATGGTGGCTTCCTTCAGGTGTGCATCTTCACAGTATAGATCTCATATCTTTGAATATGCAGAATGACTACCCGAGTAGATTTTTATGAACTTTGTAATCCAAATGTGTTTGTACTCTTCTGTCACCTGTAGCTACATCTCAGTGAGACTACTAGAGATCTGTCTGCCGTCTCCAAAGATCATCATCAGGAACCAGGGCCCCTCTAAAGCCAACTTGCAGCAGGATCTCAAAGACTTCTCCCAGAAGTAAGATTCCCTATCTCTCACCCAACCTCCTTAACCTCCTCCGGATGTCAGCTAAATGAATCGTTTCTCCATCGTTTGTAGGGTGGCTCAGGTGTACCTGGCCATAGATGACCGTCTCACCTCTTTAAAAACGGACACTTTCAGCAAGACCAGAGAGGAAAAAATGGAGGACATGTTTGCACAGAAAGACGTAGATTTCTTTTCATGACTTTCCTTACTTTATCCAAAGTATTAACCAATGTCCAGTTACTTTAAATGAATATTCTTCTGTCTTAGATGGAGGAATCCGAGCTTCGCGGTTGGATAGAGAAGCTACAAGCGCGTCTGCCGACCAGTGCAAAGGACTCGCCACAACAACTTCAAGCTGTTCTGGAGTCAGTGGTTGTCAAAAAGCAGGGCTTGTGTGAGACCTTGCAGTCTTGGAACAACAGGTGAGGACTGCAGTCATACAGTCATACAGCCATAGAGATGGAGACTAAACATCTGCCATCAGAAAAACAGAACTGAAGTTTTATCTCATCTTCAGACTTCAGGACTTGTTCCAGCAAGAGAAAGGCAGGAAGCGTTTATCAGTTCCTCCCAGTCCTGGCAGACACAGACAAGCTACATCGGATGAGAGCAAGGTCAGTTATTTATTTAACAAATAATCTATTAATCACCACGTAGTCTATTTTTTTTTTAATTTAGCATGTTAAAACCCTCTCTGAGTTACTTCTCTAAAAAATATATATAATAGATATATCCATTACCCAATTGGTCAGATATTGGACCACTTGTTGCCCTTGTACTGGGTGGATCTAGGGCTGGTAACCAAAAGGTAGTGGGTTCGAACCCTGTGCCACCTCATGGACTTGAAATAAAAGTCTAATACATACGTTTGATAATTTATTTGTTGTTTTTGATTCATAGACTAGTGCTTTGGAGTCCTCTCCTCGTACCTCATCCCAAATGGATGGAGAGAAAGGTGAGTTCATTTGTCCTTTATTCATCTTGAAATAGTTCATCTTGATTGTTGCGCACAGTCGACTCACAGCCTGTTCTCACAGAGGACCGTCATCTCAACACATTTCCGTCAAGTTCAGGGTCTTCATCGTTACTACAGTTACCGTCTCCGGCTGATCAAGCTTCAGATGTCATTACGAGCGGCCCATCTTTTCCTGATCAGGACTCTGTCAGCATTCCAGAGGGTAAACTTACTTTGAACACTTCCTTGTGTTTGAAATCCCACAAACATCCCACCTGATTTTCTCTCTCTCTTCATCTATCTACTTCTTTTTTTGTTTAGACATGTTTGATGGACATTTACTTGGATCCAATGACAGTCAAGTAAAGGAAAAGTCCACCATGAAAACCATCCTGGCCAACCTGTTACCGGGCAACAGCTACAATCCCATCCCTTTCCCTTTGTAAGGCTGTTGTGATATTATGGATGCTAAAAAGCAAACCAATGCTCTTCTCAAGCTAATAAAGGTCTTTTGTTTTTGTTATGTTAGTGACCCAGACAAGCACTATTTGATGTATGAGCATGAGAGAGTTCCTATAGCGGTATGTGAGCGAGAACCCAGCTCCATCATTGCTTTTGCACTCAGGTACAGCATTTGTACACTTATAACTATTAATACTATAACACATGACTAACACTTACTATTCGTATATCTAAAAAACCTTGCTAAGTGTACTGTGCTAGACTAACTGGGAATAGTCACAGCACTTGCATTTTGTTGCCCTATTGTTGGTTTGATTTCTTCTATTGTTCTTCATATGTGTAAGTCTCTTTGGATAAAAGTATCTGCTAAATGGTTAAATGTGACATTTTGATGCATCTCAATAATTATGTAATTGCTCAGAAATGGCTTATATATATATATATATATATATATATATATATATATATAGAGAGAATTTTTTAATTAGTTCTATACATTTATTATATATTTTTTGTTAATTTAAAGGAACCATCGTTTTAACTAAACAGCCATTTTTTCTAAGTAGATCCAGTAAATCAATGTTGTGAACCAACTCACTGAAGCAGACTTGCTTCCAGATTTCTGCAAATGAATCAAACTTCTCAGTAGTATCAGCATTTAAATGAGACACAACATTAAAATATTGTGTTAATGTTCTCGTACTCACAAATTGTGAAGCTGGCCTACTGGCATGGATGTAAAGTCATGTTAAATTCATTGATTTGTTTTAATTGTTGTCAACAAATAATAGCAAATGCTTAGTAAATATTCAATATATAGCTGAAATCTCACTGCAGTTTTGTTTCACTGATTGTACCCCGGTGTTTCTTAAACATTATCCCAATTCTTCTATTTCCATCATCCAGCTGTAAAGAATATAAAACTGCCCTTGAAGAGCTTACAAAGACGACAGCGAAAAGCGGAGGTGACGACACATCTCAGGGCATTAGGTACATCAATCACTCATTCAGCTTATTTGCTGTATTTTCTCAGTGTATATTGGTAAAACAACAAGCTGATTTCTTCTTCTTTTGCCATCTATAGTGCTGGAGAGAGTAGAGCGAAGAACAGCCCAGCCAAACCTAGTGACACCAGCATGTCACAGCTGAACCGCAGTAGCATTGATGCTGACCCACTCAGTAAGCCAAACCACAGTTTAACAAATACTAGCCCAGGGCTCGACAATAAGGACCGCCTGATGGCCCGAGGCCAGCGTGGAAGACGTTCGGGACAGTAGACGGAACTGTCACTTGCTGGATCGGGACAGTGTTGCATCTTCACGGAAGTTTTTTCATTTTCATGTGTTTTTAAAGGGATAGTTCACCCAAAAATGAAAATTCTTTCATCATTTACTCACCCCCAATTTGTTCCAAACCTCTATGTGTTTATTTGTTCTGCTGAACACAAAGGAAGATATTTGGAAGAAAACGGATCTCAATCCCCATTGACTTCCATAGTAGGAAAAAATACATACTATGGTTGTCAATGGGGATTGAGATCTGTTTTCTTCCAAATATCTTCCTTTGTGTTCAGCAGAACAAATAAACACATACCGGTAGAGGTTTGGAACAACTTGAGGGTAAGTAAACGATGATAGAATTTTCATTTTTGGGTGAACTATCCCTTTAAGCCTGGTCAATTTAAATATTCAAGCGCAAGAATACGTGAAAGAGAAGAGAATTTAATACTTGTGTGCTGTGTGAAAGTTTTGTTCGTGCACACATTCTGAAGCATGTGCCCAGGAATAATATGCAATTATTTACATTTGATTATTCAATTTCTGTACCGGAAAATTGTTAGATCAACCTGAAAAACACTGTTTACAAAGATTGTATTTATCTTTGCTATATTGCGCATAAATTGATTTGTTCTTATTTTATTACTAACAGTTTACTTGTCTTTAACAATATTTGAAATTTACATTAGTTAGGCAAATAGTTTGTGGTGTCATAACCTTATTTATTAATGATTTATTAAGGTCCAAGTAATTTCATTACTTTTTTGTGGTGGGGCTAGTGAAAATTTTGCCTAGGCAATTAAAAAATTGAACCAGTGGCCAAACCGGGCCAGTAGAAAAAAATCCTTATTGTTGAGCTCTGTAGCCACTTACAAATAGCATGTAATGTATAATTTTCTCTATGTAATAAGGAATTGCTTATGAGACTCAATGTTTATGGGATCTCTTTTGCAGAGGATCTTGAAAGTGTTGACAAACAGAAGAAACAGACCGGAAACCCACACATTGAGCTGCGTAAGTATCAGTTTCAAATGGCAGGTGAAAACATTCCTTATATTTAGGTCAATATTATTGACCCCTCTGGCAGTAAATAATTGTGCGTCAAACAAACTAAAAAAAAGTTATGCTTTTTTGGATATCACGTTTCATGTAGTGTGTAATATAGCTGTTTGTGAATGTAAAAGCCAAGGTCTGCAAAGTGCACGAAAAAAGTTATTCTGAGCGATTGTAAACTGCCTAAAATGAGTCGTCAGTACTTCCAGTCTAACTTCCTGCACAAACCTAAGTAGACTATGGTGTTTATTGGCTGCCAGGTCCTAAAGAAGCCCCCAGAGCTGAAATTCAGATTTGGGTATGGGCGTTTTTTTTATTTTTTATTTATTTATTTTACATGTTGTAACAATCACAACAAATTGGGCCATCTGACCAATCAGAGGAAGGGGTTTAGAGAGAACGGATCCTTGATCGAATGGTTTCATACACTGTGGGGAAATAGGTGATGCTGCAGTGTATCGGTATAAGAAAATGTGTTTATTTTAATTTTTTTTACCTAGGATGCATGTAAAACTATTGTAGGAGACCTCCAAAACTAAATTAGGAATCTTTAAAATGTCATAATTGGGACACTTTCTTTTCACAGATTTGATTTATAAATAAATTAGCTGTTTAATAATAATAATAATAATAATAATAATTGGTATAAATAAGAACATAATTATTATTAAATCTGAAAATGATACTTTTGCTGCAGAGTTCTCAGATGCCAATGCCAAGTTTTACTGCCGGATCTACTACGCCGAAGAGTTTCATAAGATGCGGGAAGAGATTATGGAGAGCTCAGAGGATGAATTTGTGCGATCGCTCTCCCACTGTGTCAACTGGCAGGCTCGTGGCGGAAAGTCCGGTGCAGTTTTCTACGCCACTGAAGGTGCGACCTGATCTAAGGGTGCAAGATTTACAGATGATTCTTTACTGAAAGTTTTTTTTATTTTTCATGAAGGTAGTTGTTGTAAGTGAAGACTTGTTGGATGTATTTTGCTAAAGGTGCTGTTTCTCCTCAGATGACCGTTTTATTTTGAAGCAGATGCCTAGATTAGAGGTCCAGTCTTTCTTAGACTTTGCACCCCACTACTTTACTTACATCACAGGATCAGTTCAGCAAAAGGTAAGCATATACGTACCTGTGTATATATAGTATAGGTCTTGTCATAGCTCTGTATGAGGCAGCATTTTTCGGCCTGTTTTAGTTTTTTTGTTTGTTTTTTGCATCTGTTTTACAGCGCCCCACAGCACTTGCTAAGATTCTGGGAGTGTACCGTATCGGCTACAAGAACTCTCAGAACAACACAGAGAAGAAACTGGACCTGTTGGTGATGGAAAATCTTTTTTATGGGAGAAAGATGGCACAGGTATATTCATTTAAAGAAAAAAGTCTTTAAGCCTTTAAATCTGCAGCTTATAACTGATTTGACATTGGTGTTTCAGAAAAACTGTGTTAGACAATTTGGGTGTTTTTATGCTCACATTTACGGTCCTCTTAAAGGTGGGGTATGTGATTTGCAAAACGGCCGGCAGATTTTGAAAATACACAACTCATAAGGTCCTACCTTCTCTTCTCCAACGCTGGCCCTGACTCCACCCATTCGAAAAACATCAATCAATCACGAGCAACAATCAAGCACGAGCAAAAATTCAGATGCTCTCTCTCTCTCTCTCTCTCCTCTCTCTCTCTCTCTCTCTCTCTCTCTCTCTCTCTCTCTCTCTCTCTCTCTCTCTCTCTCTCTCTCTCTCTCTCTCTCTCTCTCTCTCTCTCTCTCTCTGTACCGGGGCGACTTGCACTTCCTGTGACTGGGTCACAAGCTTTGAGTATGCGCACGAACGGGACACGCGCGTGGGGGGAGTGGGGCATGGTACAACCGTTTGAGTGACGCATTTTCTGTCCAATGATTCTAGACGGTCTTGAAAATGATTGGCTGGAGTTTTTCGAGTCCTGCCCGTTCCACAGATGATTAAATTGCTTAATTTTCATTTCAGTGCTTCTAATTTACAGCCAGTAAGTGGGTTAGGAATAGGATTTCAAGTGATTTTGAAAAAATGGTCACTTTAACTGTTTAACACTTTAACTTTAACTGTTTTTGTGCAGGTGTTTGACCTGAAGGGATCCCTGAGGAACAGAAACGTGAAGACCGATCAGGGAAAGGAGAGCTGTGAGGTGGTGCTCCTAGATGAGAATCTCCTGAAACTGGTGCATGACAATCCCCTTTATATTCGCTCCCACTGCAAGGCCATTCTGCGTGCTGCCATCCTCAGTGACGCCCACTTTCTGTCCAGCCACCTCATCATTGATTATTCCTTACTGGTGGGCCGTGATGATGCCACGGATGAGCTAGTCGTGGGGATTATAGGTGAGAAAATGTTATGTTATTGTAAAAACCATTTTGGACTTTTCTTTTAGTGGTTGTTAAAACTCTTGTATATTTGAAGATTATATCCGGACTTTCACATGGGATAAAAAGCTGGAGATGGTGGTCAAATCTACTGGGATTCTTGGAGGTCAAGGTACAGTTATGCTGTTTTAAATACATTCATATCTCTGATATTCTCAGTAGAAGCTAAGACTCTTACATGTGTTATGGTCTTTCCATCCTGACAGGTAAAATGCCCACAGTGGTGTCACCAGAGCTGTACCGATCACGTTTCTGTGAGGCCATGGACAAATACTTCCTCATGGTCCCTGATCACTGGACGGGTCTTGGGCTCAACTGCTGATGGGCAAGATGGGAACATTACGGCTGGAAATGGAAATGCTGTTCTCTTGTGTACTTTGCAGTGATTAATTGGAAAGGTGAAACCTCCATTATCTGCAGTGGTGTCTGAAGCTGGGTAGAACTGAACCTCTCTTTTTATGCTGTGTACAGTATGACCAAAACTGACGTGCCAAGACCCAGTTCCTGAAGATCCACAGAAGAAACTGAACTGAAATGGCATAACTTGTTGAACCCTGATTTGCAGTAGTGTTTGTTTATAACCTATTAATCTGAACTGTGGACGATGTAAAATTTTATAAATGTACAGAGATGTATAATTAAAGATTATTAATACTGATAAAAGTGTCAGCCTTGCGTCACTGTCAAGATGTGTATCTCTATGAGGATTCTGAGATGTTTCTTCAAACTTAAAAAAAGGACAGTAAGTTCTCTCAAGTATAAGACAGAAATTAGGTATAGGTACATGACACATTTACTTTCTCAGTAAAGCATATCTGTACATTGCTAACTACATGCGTTTTTTTTAACCACTATGCTACACATATGTTGATATTATTGGTTTTAATGGGCTTTGAGTTATTGAACCTCTGACCCTATTCCACTGCATTTTTTTGAATCTGTGAAAACTTCACCCAGATAGCAAACAGTCATTGAAACTATGTTAAATCAACATTGTGTTGTCAACCTTAAGTCATTGAATCAACATCAGACTCTGATGTTGATTCTACATCATTTTGCACCCTGTTTTAATATTGAAACAACATTGAAATCCAGTCCATAGATCAACGGAATTTCAATGGCATTTCAATTATCAGGAATATTGAAACAATGTTGAAATTTCAACTGAACTAAGGATCAACGTAATACCAATGGAATTTCAATCGTTTTTAAATGTTAATTTTAAATGTAATGCCATAAATTAAATAGCCTGCTTTATCTACAACCAGGATGTTTAAAAGTAATGGAACATTTGAAATCGTGTATAAAACACTGAACACACCACACAAACAAATTCATTTTTATTAGCCTTTTTATTTAATTATTTGTACACTTTATTTACACTTCAATGTCCTCTGACGCCTGAATAGTTTGTCGTCCAGTCCCTCCTGCCCGGTCTGGCACAATGGGTGACGGCGGCTGTCCCCGTCTGCTGAGTAACCTAAAACAGAAAACAAAATTACAATGCAAAAAAATTAGCATTTAAGTTAAACAGTAGATGTTATATTTATTTGTATTGGTACATTCGTGCCGCAAGATGTTTCTATATGAAGTATGTGGGGCTAAGCCCCCCCAAGTTCCCCCTTGACGCCAGGTCTGGTTGCCAGGCGCTGTATAACAGTGCGCGCAAAAATCGTGATATCGCATAAGCACTAGTATAAAACGACTGTTATCATTTATGAAAACCAATACAACGGAGTTAACTGTATCGCACGCATATCGCAGCCCTGCTCGAGGATGGTCTAATCGGCATTTCCAGTTACAACTCGAGACAGTTCTGCATTGAATAAAGCAAAGTAAGACATGTCTTCTGTGTAATTCTGGCCCGCCGCGGTCACACTTCTGTGGGTAGGTGGAGCACTGATAGCGGTGGTTTCGCCGGTGATCTCCGGCGGTCAGAATAAATAACGGTGCTGTGTTAATAGATTTCACGACCCTAGCAATGGGTACAGACATGTATTTTGAGCTAAATATTACAAAAATAGACTGGACTCGGAGGTTTTGCTAACTTTATAGCATAGAAGAGAACTACAAAGTAGGCCTCTATGCTATTTTTGGCAGATTTTGACACAGTGGTAAAACAAAAATCTATTTCAGTGACTGCAGCACTGCGTCGGTTACGTTAACAATCGGCCTAAAAGTATTTGATTTGGTACAATTCATTCATATCAAACATTAAGCAAGCTTACCTTTATGCTTGTGTCAGGGTCCAGAAATGAGCTGTGTCCGGTGCAGACGTGCACGTTGGTATAACACTCGTTGATCTCCCGGTCAACCAAAAATCTATTGATTTTCAATCCTATTTCCCGGTCAACTATATATCGATGCATTTTCAATCATATTTCCCGGTCAACTATATGTCGATGACTTTTCAACAACAGCGTTGTTTCCCGGTCAACTATAAATCAATGACTTTTTAACACATTCATCGATCGCCCGGTAAACCAAATATCAATGATTAATCAATCATAAAGATAACTATAGATCAATGTTGTTCCAATATCGTTGCCATCAACATTAATAACATCAGGTTTTCATCGAAAGGGTAATGGTGATTCAACATTAATTTTGCATTGAAATTTCAATATCAACCATAATGATGATTCAGATGAAAAAACAATGTTTATTCAATGTTGGTTTGCTGTCTGGGCAGTATCACTCATTCATCCTTTCACACTGCACTGCACTTATATCGTGCACACAACAAACTCAAATGTTGCAACTTACTCTTAAATTGCAGGCTGCAACTTCACAAATATGCTGGTTAGAGTATGTGGAGCAAAGAATAAAGTGTGAGGAGTTGGATCGGTATCCAACCTCGTCCCTGGATCTCGTGTTCTGAGGAACATCTCATGAAGTTTGCGCCATATTAGCTCACCGAATTATGATGACTGACACTCCCTCATTTCCTGCATTAGCATTTTCTTCAAAAAATGTCAATCGTATTTTTCCCCCTTTAAACCATTAACTGATGCCTTATCTCAAATTTTGTTTTCCCTTGTATTTGATGAAAATATCCTAAGAATCCATTTAAATCTTATGGACACAGGTGACTTGACAAGAAAGAACGGCTCAGATCCCACCCCCCCAAATCAGTCCCATTAGAACTTACCCGATAATACAATTGTTTAATATTTATGCAAAATCAATTTATCTTTATACAATATTTAATTAGAGGCTATTAATATGTTTTTGTTGGATCTTTTGATCTGACACTTTAAATTGTAACAGTAGGCCTACTAGTTAATTCTGAAAAACTACTATATAAAACTGGTTAAATACAATGCATTTCACTTAAGCATGAAAAGTCCCTAATTATGAGTTAATTCACTGAATGAAATTAATATTCATTGATAAACAAAAAAAAGACTACACAAAACTCTGTTAAAACATTTTATATAATAGTCATACAATTTATATATATAAAAAAAACTTGAGCTGACAAAAACCTTCAAAATCAGAATGGAGGAAACCACGATCTAGATTGTCATACATTTCAAAGCTTTTTTTTCTGTTATAATACTGTTTGACTCCATTCCTCTGCATACTTCCAATCATAATCCATCTAATTTATGAAAAGAAAATCAACCATGTGCTTTTGTAATAAGACAGTTGTGTGCAATTTTTGCTCTGGTGATGATAATGTCCATGAGCTGATATGTACAAAGACTATTTCCTACTGTAAATCACACACTCGTAGGCACAAACATCAGGACTTGGTCAAAAAACATTGGCTTACGATTGGCAGGTGTGTCCCAGACTTATCTTCACATCTTTAGACTCTTTCATGACACTATAATACATACACACTGATGTAATCTAACAAACTCTGAAAATGCAGAACAAGGCACTGGACACCGAGAAACTGGCACATTGTGGACAAAGGCAAACAGATAAACAGTGGTTTACATTTTCATTTAGAATTTTCTGGAAGGTTTCTGACCAGCAAGATTTTAAAACACCATCTTCACTAAAAGCTCTTTATCTTTTGAAGCAAAATGGATTCAAATTTGAAAGCAAAAAAAAATAATAATAAAAAAAAAACACTCTTGCTGAGATCCCCCGAAAGCATGTTAGAAATCTGTTTAAAAAGGATTAATATTAATAACCAGTGCAAAAGAAAGGAAAGAAAAAAGAAGTCAGGGTAGGTTAATCATAGTTCTGGATTGAATGTTAAATTAGTTAACCCCAAAATGCAATTTCTGTCATTATTTACTCCCACTCATGTCACTGCAAACCCTGATGTTATTTTTTTTCTTCTAAAACCCTACAATCATTTTGAGAGAGGAAAAGACTGAAATTTAAGTATGTTGTGACTATCAATTTATCCTCTTTCTCAGACAAAGATTTCATTTGACTTCAGAAGACTTGGAATACAGTACATAGTTATTTTTGGAGGTATTTCTGTCATTTTTGGAGCTTGTCAGACATTGGTCACCATGAACTGCAGATGTATGGACAGAGCAACATATAGGTAAAATGTTCAAATGGACTGCATTTATATAGCGCTTTCAACAGACCCATGGCCACCAAAGCGCTTAGGTTTTTAACAACACGAGTAAATAATGACAGAATTTTTATTTAGGGATGAACTATTCCATTAAACACCAATTTACTGCTATACATAAGTGCATACAATTGTAGTACCATTGATATCTAAATGAAAATAAATATTGGTACAGACTTGAAAACATCCTGGTTCACATAACACGCCAAGTCCTCTGACTAGAATCTAAAATTCGACCTGAATAGAAGTATTATTTGAACACTGTCTCTATGTCTGAGAAGGAACAGAGTGACAAAGTGTCACTCTCCAAAAGCGTCAGACTTAAGTTTAGACCATCAAGGCCTAGAAATCTACTTATATTTTTAGCATAAAAATGCTCTTCTTTACAATATAAATCTCAAGAGCCTTCTATTCACAATGTGTCAAATTCAATGTGTAAAGTACAACTGGTGTACGATCTGGACAACGGAGAACTTGCATTGGATTTTCATCACATTACAATGGGTTTTATGGACTTGCATTCAAAAGGCTGGAATACACTACAACTTTTCAAATCTAAACAGATTTGTAAAACATGCGGCGTCATGCGCTTGCAGACTTCGTAGATGGTTACCGGGCATTATAAACAAAACAAGGATCACATACACTTACTAGACTTTAAAGTCACTCTGAACACAATAAACTCATAAAGAAACATGCGTCTTGTTGTTAGATGAATGACAAATGAAAACAATGCTGTAAAATCAGTTCAAAATATCAAACATGTTTGATATTCTCAGACTGGATGGAATCTTATCGTGAATTCCATTTAAGTGGAACTTTTAACTGGAATGCCCTCCCAATTCAGAATTGCAAATGGGAAACCGCAACAAAACCCCGACTTCAGAATCCAATATGGCTTCTCAGCAAATCAACCATAGTAAAACAGTATTGATATTTTGTTTATTAGCATGTCTGTTTGTCTGTGTCTCAATAAAGTCAGTTGTCTGTACCCATCATATACAATGTGATTTTCTGTCAAGTCAAATCTGCAGACTGGCTATGACTTTTGACAAATTGTCCAGACTTAAATCAGCAAAAATCTGTGCCAAAGTCATGTAGTGTATTCCAGCCTTTGCTCTTACAAATAAATACTAGGTGACTTTGATGCAGTGATGCCAATTCCCCTGTTGTTCCAAAAATGTGATTTCTTGGTTCCTGATTGGTCCCACAGTGACAACAGGAGTGAAATGACTGTGACCTCACCTTGTGCAGGGTTTGTGCTTTCGATAGTCCACAGATTAAGACAGACCACGGCACACTATACATTATCGTACTTCATGCAGTCAACATTTGGCGATCTCAATCATCCTGTGTTAAAGTGATTAAAATGGCTTTTGAAAAAAAATCTCCTGTGCAAACAAGTGTGGCAAAACAAAAGCGTACCAAGTGTGCTATGTCATGTTTCATAATCTCTTGTTATAGAGGCTGCGCTCCATAATCAAATATCTATACAACTTCTGTAAGGTTCATGACAATATGTGCTTTGAAAACTATGAAGGGCGCCTCTAGAAGGAGCCGGGGTCAAAATGTCTCCGAGTCCGAGTCGTTTTCAGTGGTCGTGCCCTCGCTGGAGGGACCGGAGGGGTCCCTTGGACTGCGGGGGACTTGGGGACTCTTGGCCTGGCGGGGCAGAGATTTCAGCAGGGCGCCTGGGGAAGGAGTTCCAGAGCTGCAAGGGGAGCAGAAAGGCATCATGGTAGCCAGAATGAGAGCCAGGCAGTCAGCTACTTCCCTGCTGGGAGCGCAAGCCAGAGCAGGGGTGAGACCTGCGTGGAAAGACAGCCAAAGAGCGAGAGAGACAGGATAGCAGAAAGAGGTGAAGGGAGGGACGGAGCAGTGGAACAAAAGGACAGTGGTGGGGAGGTGACGGACGAAAGCGGCATTCCATTAGTGCCTTGCTATTCAGGAAGCCAAACACATGGTCGGGGGCAAAAGGGGACACGCATGACACTGTCAAAGCTTTGAAACACAGACACTGCTTTGGCAAAAGCTTCTATGGCACTAATAAAAGAAGACTGGCATAGACAGATGCACATACACTGACAATCTACGCGTGAACAAAATCTGCTGAGATTTCAGACGCACCGTTCTCATCAAGTACTTGAACGCTGGCCCCACGAGAGAGCAGCTCTTGCACTGTCTGCTTCATCCCGCTGCGCGCAGCCAAATGGAGAGGTCTGAGGGAGTGAATGAGAAACAAGTGAGCGAGAAACAAGTGAGGATTAGGGCTGTGCGATTAATCGAAATCGTAATAAAATCGCGATTTGAGCATGCGCGATTTCTAAATCGCTTCATAGCACGATTTTTTCCGCGCTCCCGGCTTCAACCTCGCAGTATGCTATCTGAACCAATCAGAATGCAGCGCGCCTATATTGAGCGCGAGAACAGAACAGACCGGGCGGGTACCAGAGAATGATTCAGTGAACTGCGAACAGGTGCGCGTGCCAGAAGTGCGTGGAAATATTAGCGCAAAGAGGCTTGCCTCACCAGTTTCTTTCTCTGGGAAGGTAAGAGAATAACATTACCTGATTGGTTTACAAGTAGCCTAGTTTCCTCCGCTGCGGCTGTCAGTCATTCTCCATTCAGCATCAAACAGCGCGTCGCGTTCGGTTACGACAGTCAACGATGAAACTCTCTCTAAGTCGAGATGGTCATTCAATGTTAATATTATTAAACTTGATCTGTAGATAAAGCTCTATGGTTTTGCATTAAACGACTATCTTGCTGGACTGTTCGTCTCTAACTTACCGTGTGTCTGTTAGATCACAACACTAGAGTAGAGTCAGCACTATAAATGTTCATCACGCGCACAGTAACTTAAATTTAAAACTGTTAAAAGAAAAGGCTCAATAAACTATTGCATAGATAGATAGATACTGTATAATACACTATGCATCGATATGTATTTCCTTTGTGCTTTGAACTTTTCAATGCGGACTCGACACGCTGCGCGCTGTGACAGTGTTGCTTCAAGCGCAACATTCTGCGCTCGGGATGCGCATAAGCGCTTTGTGCAGCACTGCATTGGAGTCTTAATCATATCATAATACTTTTGCTCAATGAAAGATTATTAATAGACTTTTTTGTTCTGTTTTATCTATCATATGTTGTTGCCTCATTAAACAGCTGTGCTATACTTAATATGTCTTAATTTTATAGTAGACTATATATAAAATAATTGATCTTTTTGATTTTGAATGTATTTTACAACAATACAAAGAGCAATATGTAATGTTTTACTTGATTTGGTGCTACACGATAAAGCTCTAATTGGTTTCCTTTGGAAATATGTTTCAAATTCACACAGAATGCATTAAAACTGTAAAGCATGTCTGTTTGTGTCAAAATCGTGATTAAAATCGAAATCGAAAAAAAAATCAAGAAATCGTGATACATTTTTTTGTCCATATCGCACAGCCCTAGTGAGGATCAACTGCTTCTTTATTTATATATAAGAGCATGGTGCTAGCAACGCCAAGGTCACAGGTTCGGTTCCCAGGGAATCCATGAACTGATAAAATGTATTCCTTAAACGTCGCTTTGGATAAAAGCATCTACCAAATGCATAAATGTAAACATAATATGTACCGTAAAACTTCAAATAATAGCCAAGTCCCAAATAGACGCCTGTCTCTTTTACACGCCTGGTGTGGCGACAGCTTTGGGTAAATAAAGGCGGGTCTCAAATAGAGGCCGGGTCTGTTTTTTAGTTTCGTGTTGTATTTAATCTTCTAAAACCCCTCGGATCGTCCGCTTTTTGGCGCTGCCAAAGCAAATTTTTGATCGGTGAGTAATGTAGAATAAAATGACGGCTGCGCCAACAGGGCGCAAACTAGCAGAGAGAGGCAGAGAGAGAGAGAGAGAGAGGCAGAAAGAGAGAGGCAGAGAGAGAGGCAGAGAGAGAGGCAGAGAGAGAGAGAGAGAGAGAGAGAGAGAGAGAGAGAGAGAGACAGAGGCAGATAGAGAGAGAGAGAGAGAGAGAGAGAGAGAGAGCGCCCTGGCCGCGCGCGCACACTCTCACGTCTTCAAACAACACGAGTGCTGTCTTGCTCTCTCTCCCTCGCGCTTATTAATCAAAATCAATTACTATAGTAAAAGGTCGGAAGACCGCAGTTTCACGTGGAGCATTTGGAGATTTTTAGAGATAGGAGACTCTAGGAACAACATCTCAACACTAAATTATAAAGGCCTGTTTCATATAGACGCCTGTCTCAAATACAAGTCGGTGCAGTTCGACGATTTGGGAAAATAAAAGCCCGGGCTATTATTTGAAGTTTTACGGTAATATAATGTGGAAGGGAACTCACGTTTGCAGTGCAGCGTTTGTAGCAACGAGGGCAGATTCTGGAATTTTTCCAAGAATGAGCAATGCACATTCCTCCATTCCCTGGAAAAAAGCAGACAGAACAGGAAAATCATTTTTAGAAGACATCACGTATTAATAAAAACATTCAAAAATACTGTTTGCAATGTTTATGTTCATATCTGGCATCATTTTTTGTTTCAAAGTAATAATAAATATTACTAAACTTCATGGAAACCTCATGAGAACAATACATACATACAGATCATACATACATAACAAATTTCAATTTTTTTTTCTGTCTTAAGGAGGCCAAATTATTAAATACAAATTAAATATGATTTTGGAGTGAGTAGATAATATGAAAATATTAGGGTTTTTTATGTTCGATGTAAATATACAATTGTTTCCCATGAAAAATCTATAGTAAGAATTTCATTAAAATATGATTTTAACATCAAATAAAGTTTAAGTTAATTTGCACAAATGGGACCATTTCCTGAGAAGGACAGCTATTTAATGCCAGTATAATAACCAATAATGCCAGGCCTGGGATTTGATGATTATGAAAGATCACTGTGCCACTGCTGAAACTATAGGGTAACCATAAAATGATAGGGACTGATGAACCTGGCATGCAACTGGCTCTACTTACATTACTGCAGGCTAGATGAAGTGCTGTATTGCCTTTCTGGTCAGTCAGACTGAGATTCACATTGGCACCAGTAAGCAGAGCTTCTGTTTAAAACACATGCCACACTTTGCATAAGCTCATTTTCATAACCATTTTATACAAATGAACAGAGGCATAATGTAAAAGAGAAGAAAAACACGGTGAAGAATACATACCTACAACATCAACTCTTCCTTTCTCTGCTGCCATAATCAGTGCACTGTGCCCTGATTGGTCAACATCATCCACAGATGCATTATGGGCCAGGAGCAGCTGAACACAGTCAATGTGCCCAGCGAATGCAGCAGCATGAAGAGGTGTCCTGATAAACCGAGACAACAGTTCTTCTTTAAAATAATGTCCACCGGCTCATGTTTATTATATTTTTTTACATTTTGGAGCCACTGTAGGTACAATTCTATTATCTGTAGCATATGACTGTTACTAACCTGCCCTTGGAGTCTTTGCAATTTACAATATTTGATCCCATGGCTTCTAATAAAAGGGTGGCACAAGTCTCATGGTCATTGACCCTGTAAGGCAGAGGATTCAGAGACAGACAAGTTGAAACAGAAGAAAAGTGCAACAGATGACAGAGATGAAGACAGTCTCACAGTAGACATACACGGCACAATGCAGCGGAGTGAAGGGTTCCCATCAAACTGACGAAAGTCTTTTTGTTCAAGTATGACCTCCACACAGCCTTCGTGACCTAGAACACAGACAATGCTAGTCCACCATACTTCAAAAATTGCATTCTGTTTACTCATAATTTAAAGCATATTGTTAAACTCATAATGTCGACTGTTAAAACAAACCATAGTAACAGGCCCAGTGCAAGGGTGTGTATCCCTGGTTGTCTCGCAATGGGGGCATTGGGGGTTCAGAACATGCGATATTGAGCAATTCGCTCAACCAGGACGCGTGACCCCTCGCTGCAGCCATGTGGATGGCTGTCCGACCCCTGGAGTCCCCCAGTACCACTGATGCCTCCAGCTCCAACAGGGACTGAACACAATCCTCCTGTCCACACAAGAGCTGAAGAGAGAGAGAGAGAGAGAGAGAGAGAGAGAGAGAGAGAGAGAGAGAGAGAGAGAGAGAGAGAGAGAGAGAGAGAGAGAGAGAGAGAAAGAGAGAGAGAGAGAGAGAGAGAGAGTTAAAAATAAATAAATTAATGAATAAAATAACTCATAAGTCTTGACAACCAAATAAGAGTACATCTTAAGACATGCTAAAGTGTCTGTCTTTATCAACTTTATTCGTCCTGCTAACAATATCGTTCAAATGTTTTGGGACAGTATGATTTTTTTAATTTTAGTTTTATTAATACTTTTATTCAGATAGGATGAATTAAATTGACCAAAAGTGACAGTAAATGCATTTACAATGTTACAAAAGATTTCTATTGTAAATGCTATTCTTTCTATTCATTGAGGTATCCTGGAAAAAAAAGTTATCACATATTAATATATAAAAAACATTTAGCAGCACAACACCATTTTATTAACTATCACCATTTTTTTTTCACCATCACTATTGTAACACCATATTCAAATGATAATTGAAGGATGATGTGACACTGAAGACTGAAGTAAAACATTTAAAATTGTAATACAGTTTTACAATATTACTGTTTTTTTTTACCAAATAAATGTAGCATTGGTGAGCATAAGAGACTTCTTAAAAAAAAAAAAAATCTCACGCCCACAAACTTTTGAATGGCAATGTGTATAAATTGCAAGGCCACTGGTCTAAATGTGTCTATACATTTACTGTAGATTTAGTATCTTATTTTATTAGCATTAATATCAACACCAAAATCAAGTAAAAGTCCTTGCATATCTTTGACTTCAATACAGTTGACAAAGATCAGGAAACTCACACCCAGGTGTAGAGCAGTCCAGACCCGATGATCAGCCATGTCTACAGTGGCCTCAACGCTCCAACAGAAGAGACACAGCGTCCACATGACCCCCCATACTGCAGCATTAGAGGGGTCTGCAAAACACACCAGTATGAACACTCAATGCAATCTCAATCTGTCCTCTTTCCAGTGGACTTTGATTTCAATTAAACATCACTTAATCAATTCAATAGTCTTCCATAAAGTTCTTAGGCATATATTCTATCTTAATTTAGACTGAATTAATATTTTGTTAAAATACAGCTGTTCATAACTGTTGATTTAGTTATGGTCTATAAATTAATGAGTTGATTCACTTTATTACTAGTGTTAGTATGTAGTCTGATGAAGTATTTTGTTGGCACTCCAATATTTATTTATTACAGAAAAATAGTTATGTTGTTTTTAATGAATTTAATAGATGCATAGTACTTTTAAAAAAGAACTAAATGTAGTTAGTGGCTTATTGGTAACTTTTTTTTTTTTTTTTTTTGCTTGAATGTAATTAACTACTTTAGCTTAACACTGTTGAGGTGTAACAGGACATGACACACTCATTCCACTCCAAAATAGTTAATAAACGAATCACTCACTGTCCCTGAGAGTCCGCTGTGTCAACCAAATCTGCATTATCAGAGTCTTCCAGCAGGAGACGCACACATGATGTATGACCATTCATTACTGAAAAGAATCACAGTGTATTTAAATTTAAATTTTTTTATAAATTGCGCAATTGGGTAATTTCCACCACATAGGTACAATACCTGCAAGGTGGATGGGTGTACGTTCTCGTGTAGTATCTCTGCTTCTCGGCGAGGCCCCGTGGTTCAGAAGTGTGAGAGCGCAGTCGTTGTGGCCCCTGAGGGCAGCAAGGGCCAATGGAGTCCGACCCACCTCATCCCCCTGATCTACCTCGCAGTGACCCTCCAAGAGCACTTCTAGAGCCTGTGCGTGACCATGGTATGCCTGGAAACAGACAGAGAGAGAGAGAGAGAGAGAGAGGAGAGAGAGAGAGAGAGAGAGAGAGAGAGAGAGAGAGAGAGAGAGAGAGAGAGAGAGAGAGAGAGAGAGAGAGAGAGAGGAGAGAGAGAGAGAGAGAGAGAGAGAGGGAAAGAGAGAGAGAGAAAAGAGAGAGGAGGAGACTTATATTTAATAAAAAACAAAAAAAAAACACAAACAAAACAACCCAGAGGGGGAAACAAAGAGACTACACTTGACTTGACTCGACAAGAGGTACGAGTGTAAGCTCATCCTGTGCGCTCACAACAGAGGACAAACACGCGGACCATGAATGTCTGAATCCCGACACAGAACCGAAACCAAACTAGACAGATGTGCCGGGATCCAAACATCACGCACCGTACATGTAACAAGGCATACAGACAAGAGAGCGCACGCACCCACACAAAGACATGACAAAACAGGAGTGTCAGAGCTCTGTCACAAAACCAAGAAATAAACAGTGATAGAACCCTGACAACAACAGGTCAAACAATACTGCTATTTGTCTGAACAATGGACAACGGGGTAATAACTAATAATTCGTTTTGATATTGTATTCATGCGTTTTAAGGTAGCCTATTGTTTTTGGGTATATATATATATATATATACATACACTACTTAATCAGCTTCATTTACAATAAATTTGAGGTAATGTAAACTGTCCTAAGAAATGTGTGTATGGGGTAAATGTGTGTATGGGGTAAGTAAGAATTTTTTTATAAAGAAATGTATATTTTTATTCAGCAAGGATGCATTAAATTGATAAAAATTGACAATAGTTAAAAAAAAATAAAAAAAATTCCAATAAATGCTGTTCTTGTGAACGGTAGTGTAAGTGAAAAGGTGTTTGGACTTACAGCCAGATGCAGTGGACTTCTGGTCTGGCTGTCCTCCATCTCATCTGGATGGTTCTCATCTCTGTCCAAAAGCTGAAATCAAATTAGAAAATTCTGAATTACAGCTGTTCTCATTAAACTTAATTAAAAAACGAATCTAAGTTTAACACAACCACATTCATTCTTGTACTGAAAGTTAAAAGAATTGCAGGCATTAAGACACATATCATTTTACTACAAACAATGAAACCACAGACTGGACTTAATTCATTTGCATGTTAGGTTACACATTTAAATCGAATGTTGTTGAGAAGGAGGAAGTGCCCTGAGGCACACACTGGAAATGTTTGTGTCCTCACCAGTTTCAGACAGTGTCTATGGCCGTACGCTGCAGCGTAGTGGACGGCACTGTAGCCTTGTTTATCTTTAAGCGACGGGGCGGCACCATGCTGCAACAGGAACTCAAGACACCTACACACAAATATAAAAATATATATTTAACAAACTAGTATAACAAACATACACATACATACATATGTCTATATATAAGTGTGTTGTTAATAGAGACAGATGCTGAACAGACAGGTAATTCACACACGCATTTCTCTCTCAATAATGAATTCAAATAAATGCTATAAATCATTCATTGATATAAATGTAATCTTACGCATCACTTTATCTCTGTGACTGATTCAAAGCGGGCAGAATGCTAGATCTAATGAGCCGTAACTGACGAAAATAACCGTCATTGTTACCCTTCTGGTCTAACATTGCGCTGCAAACATCACTTCTACCATGGTCATTTTTCAGCATTGACAACTGTTATTGAGGCAATACACAGCTAGCAGTGCATTAAACATCTTGTGTGCACTCCGCGGAGGTAGCACCGTTCATTTATGTTTGTGCATTGTATGTATACGTACATAGGATAAAGCATAATTATGTATGTGCTCTACTGTGGAAGTTGAGAGAGGAAAAGTACATTAAGGTTGTCCCAGACAGTAAAATGATGAGGTAACAGATGCACACAGACACAAACACCCAGTGTTTTTGCATCAGGCAGCACACGTATAAATGAGGCTGAGCAGACATGGACCAGAGAACTCACAAAGCTGCCTCCTTCTCCCTCTCAGCTTGAACACCGTCACTCTCTGGTTCCAGGACCACACGCCGCCTTCAGAGAAAACATGTACACAAGGTCACTTCTCTTTCAACAATAAATCGAATATGTAAATATATTTTTTAAAAAGCATCAATTAAACACAATATAATTAATATTACAATATTAAATATGATCAGGCATGTGATCAGCTTAAGACAAAAAAGAAGAGACGCAATAAAATAAATATCTGCTTTGCAATAATATACTATTATACTGTAAATTAAAAATCGAGTATTTATAATAATCACAATAATAATATTTTATCATAGTTTTAAGGTACAAAATACTAAATTAATTCATTATTAAATCAAACATATTTGTGATTAATAATAATAATTAAAAAAAGTTTACATATTATATAAATATATCATTTAATCATTTATATCCCGTGCAATAAAACTGGGGTATCTTAGTATAACAAAAACAAGGCTATACAAACTTTATTTTAAGGCGTCTGTGGTACAGTGTAATTATACATTTAATTACAGAGTAGTAATAACTAAATGTAACGTGTAATAAGGACACTGTAAAATAAAGTGTTGGCAAAAAATAAACTGTATTAATTAAAATGTTTCTATGGTACAATGTCAGAAATACAGTTACCAACTCATTACTCATTTACAATTTTTTTGTGCTAGTGAAATCTCGCAGCTAATTTAATTAAATTAAAAATAAAGGTGTTTCCGTAACTTGACGCTGACCCCTGTCTCGGCACATAAACTATCCCAATGACATGAGACTTAAAAATAGCCTGTGGTTGCCATGGTAACATAGATATATGCGTTACTGTAGCTGCTAGCGGTCTATAGAGATGGGGACTGGCAGTGCACTCGATTTCACCTGCTGTTGGACTACAGCTGCTGGTGTCTACATCATTTAATTGTGTTAGACATGCATCTATATCGGTCAATTACATGTTGTTTGGCCACAACTAGCTCCATTTGTGCACTGTAAAAAAAATATGAGAGGATGTTTATGACCCCCAAGAACCCCCAAGTACAAACTATGATTAGGGGAAGGATGATTTAGACTGATGAGCTGCAGGTTTTTTGCATTCAAACATTTCAGAATATCAGGCCCCAAAGAACTCTATTATACTGAAAACGCATTATTTGTTTATTTTTACAAACTCAGCACCAAATCCATTTTTTAACAAATGTGGCTGTTTGTGTATGTGTAAATGTGTATACCTCCTGTCCAGATCAGAAGCAGCAGCGTAGTGCACAGCGGAGCGCCCCCAATGGTCAGTGGCATTAATGCAGGTACCGGAGGACACCAGAGTCTCCAAGCACTGAAAGTGTCGACTAGCTGCCGCATAGTGAGAGGGGTCCTGTCAACAGCCATAACAAAAGGAAGAGGTCAAATAAAGTTGAAAAAATTTAAGTGTGATCTAAAAGTTTAGAGTACAAAATTAAAAAAAAAAAAAAAGGAATGATATAATTGAATGTGTGCACTGATAGTTATACAATCAGAAAATGTCTACGAAAAAAGATTGAGATTTGCAGGGCTGCCAACTTTTGAGTGTTGCTTGGAGTGAGATTTGTTGACGGGGGGGGGGGGGGGGGGGGGGGGGGGCACTTACTACTCTTCATGAAAAAGTATTTCATCTTCACTTCATATGACCTATGAACTTACGGTATAATATATTACTTAAAATGATTATAAAGTTAAGCGACATTTTAAAATACTTAAATTAAGTTTGTCTTAATCCAATTCAAATATTTAATATTTGTTAATGCAGAATTTTTTTTATGATTTTAGAAAATATTACATTTTCCCCTTTAATGCAATGAATACCGCAGATGTTTTATTGTCTATGTAGAAGATTGAGTACTCTAACTGCAGCTGAAGTGAGCACATGCATGAAAAGTGAATGAGCAATTATCCTGATGTACATGTCTCATATTTACCCATAACTCACCTTCCATGTTTGTCCCTGTGGTTATGATCAGCTCCACTGCTAAGTAGTAGCTTCACGCATTCCACATTACTGAGAGAGAGAGAGCGAGAGAGAGAGAGAGAGAGAGAGAGAGAGAGAGAGAGAGAGAGAGAGAGAGAGAGAGAGAGAGAGAGAGAAGAGAGAGAGAGAGAGAGAGAGAGAGAGAGAGAGAGAGAGAGGAGAGAGAGAGAGAGAGAGAGAGAGAGAGAGATATGAGCTGGTATGCAGACACACAACAGGTCAAACAATACTGCTATTTGTCTGAACAATGGACAACGCCGTATAATTTTTTGATATTGTATTCATTCATTTTTAGGCATTGTTTTTGGGTATATATAACTTAATGACTTCTACATTTTGTATCACATTACACATAATATAATTGCAGTTACAAAAAGTCAAATCAGAAACAGAATAAGGAACTAGACAGACCTCTTGTAGAAAAACAAAAGGGAGAAATAGCAATGCTCAATATGGCAGGCAGCTGTAGCAAAAGATGTTCCGCCTTTCAGTTAAAAGGTTCAGTCAACTTATTGGCTAAGACTACCTAAAATTATAGCTCTACAATGTGTATGCACACATTGCTAATTTCAGCTAAGCTAATTCATTAGATTTTAAAGGAGATTGTTTTTTCCAATTGTTATGCTTTTTTTATGTTTTTGAAAAGTAAGCTTAGCTAACACAAGCACAATACCTGATCACATCTTATTAGACATGTACTTTTTTCCACATTTAGCAGGGCTGTCTGCAAGACAGACAGACTCACCCGCCCGCAGCCGCGGCGTGTAGACATGTCCTTCCTAGGTTGTCTGGTGTATCGATTTGATAGCCTGCAGACAGGACCGAGTCATTATTGAGAGGGCACATTATGCTATACCTCCGTCCTGTAGAGGAATGAAAAGATGGGGAGGAAGGATGCAGTGCCCCCACAATCAGACGCAGACAGTCACAGTGTCAGACCGCAGGAGGGGGAAAGAATGAAATGGGAAAAAAGGAGTCCAAAAAAGAGACAATGTGAGAGAAAGAGAGACAGAGAGAGAAAGTATGTTAGTGCAGGAAAAACAAAGACAGTGCACACAGAAAACACAAGACAAACACACATCGCTCACACAGGTGAGAACACAAATGTGTGCAATCAAACAGAATGATTTAAAAGTACAGATATACAGCACCTACATTCAATTTAATGTTTCCTCTACAACAATCCCATGATCAAGAGTCCAAGTTAAGCAAGCACACAGAAATTAGGGCATTCCAGGCTTCAGAAGAGACATGAGGAAAAATTCACGCCAATCATTTCAGAGACAAAATATCTTTAACTCGCAGAATAAACCTAATTACACAAAGAAGAACAGCATTTAACACAGAGTAGTATGAAGTATTTTTTTAAAGAGGAGGATTGTCTGAGTCACATTAATTTGAGGGGTACCTCTTGGTTCAGTACTTGGTCCCCTCCTCATCTCAATATAGACAACAACACAATATGGCCAAAAGTATGTGGACCATAGCCAGTGATTACTGATTATTTCATTTCAAAATCATGGGCATCAATATGGAGTTGGCCCTCCCTTTGCTGTTGTAAACTTACAGTTTTCTGGGAAGGTTTCCAAAATACAAAACAGGCCCTTAATAACGAGTGCTCAAAGTCTCCCACACCTGGTTTGTGGTCAATAACATGAAATCTAACACCTTTTCAAATAATTTTATTCGCAAAGGATTAATTATTTTATTCAAATCATCAAATTAATTGAAAGTGACAGTAAAGACATTTCAGTCATGGCAACTCTCGGACTGTTTGGCATGGTAATGAGTCTATATATAGATATATTTGCTATTCCGCCAGATATGCTATTCTGCAAGTCAGACATACTGCTGCTGTACAATATTGCGTACATTAATTACCCATAGCAGATCTATACAAGTGGAGCTGGAGAAGGTGGAGGTTACTGAAAGCATGCAATAGCAAATGCTGACCAAGTATTTGAAGGTTGAGCATGCAAGCTCATTGGTTACCGATACAGCAAGAACCAATCAGCTGTGCCCTATAGAATGATGTGATTGCAAGCAGGATGAGTAAAGGACCTATCATCTACAGTTTCATGACAGAGCTTTGTATTTATGTTTCAAAATATTGATATTTCAAATAAATGCTGTTCTTTTGAATGTTCTATTCATCAAGCAAGCATGACATTGTTTTTCATAATAATAAGAATTATTTATAATAAACATACACTGAAGACTGGAGTAATGGCTGCTGAAAATTCAGCTTTGTCATGACAGGGATAAATTACATTTTAAAATATATTCAAATAGAATATATCTTATCAATTGTAATAAGATTTAACAATATTACTGTTTCTACTCTATTTTGATCATATACATGCAGACTTGGTGAGCATAAGATACTTCTTTCAGTAGAGTAAAGTCCTATAGAAAGAACAGGAAATAATGGGGAGAAGTAAAAGGAATGGAATCAGGAAATGTCCTGAGTCAGATTCTAACTTGCATTTTCGTTTACATTACATGCACATTTTAAGCAAAAATGGATTCCGCTGTGTGATTTGGTGGCATAGTTAGTACCTGAGGAGAGGAGTTTCCGGCAGCAGTCGGCATGAGCATTCAGAGCGGCCAGATGCAAGGGGAACATGCCGTGAACCCCTCTTCTGCAGAAGAATATAGGGGAGTCTATCAGAGACAAGAAGTTATGATGCTTTACCAATATTTTTAACAAAGATCCAAATGCAGAGTCAAACCTGGTGCAGTCAGCTCCACTCGTGATTAGAGTGTTTATTAAAAGTTCATGGCCGTATCGAGCAGCAACGTGCAGAGGAGTGTTTCCATCCTTATCAACACAGTCAATCTCTCCACCTGTATCAAAAACACTCAACTGTACTCACAATGTACCTGCAAATCAGTGGATATCAAAATCAAATGCAGTTTAGATTCAGACATTTTAGGGGCCGTACACACAGAACATGTTTTCCATTCCACTGAGCTAATTTTCCATTCTTTTTCTATGTAAACACATGGTAGACAGACGTGTTTGGCCGCTTGTCTTACATTTTTTGCAGATTTTTGTGCATGACATGGTATTCTAAAAATAAGTTAAAGGAAGTTCATATTTTAAAATACATGTGCCTGTAGACCTCGCCTTTTTACCACTGACATGTGTCTCATTTTAACTGCAAAAACGCATTCTGTGTGAATGGTCCTTCAGCTGAATAAAAACAGCTTTACCGTTTTGGATGAGCGTCTGGGAGCGTGTGAATCGTCCGTGCACTGCCGTCAGATGAAGAGGGCTTTTCCCATCTCGACTCTGAGGAAACATCACAAAATGTTTATTAGCATATACAGCACACAGGATTTGGATGGTCTGTCTATATTTAGTCCAAGTTGGGCATACCTGGACGTTGACATCAGCTCCACTGTTGACCAGGAACTCCAGACACAGGGCACCATGGGTGGATGCAGCAGCAAAGTGGAGAGGTGTGAAGCCCTTGTTATTTGGCTGACAAACATTAGCACCATAGTCGATCAGCTCGCTGACCACTGCATCCTGCCCATTAAAACACGCCACATGCAGCGCTGTGTTCCCAAAGGCATTGGCTTCATCGATCTACGAGTGAAGCATACAATGTAATGGTCAGTCCAATGTCCCATGCTCTCTTCCCTATATGTATCTATTTGCATCCTAAGTACCTCTACAGCCAGGCTAAGCAGATGTTTCACCACAGCGATCTGACCGTTGGAAGCAGCAGCATGTAGAGGTGTGTATCCCCTCTTGTCCTTGCAGCTGATCTCGGCCCCTTGACTCACCAATAAACACACTACATCTAAGTGACCTGCAAGAGTATAGAGAGGAGCTCATGAACACATAAACACAGATATAGCAGATTAAACATAGTTCACCCAAAAAAGAAAAAAGAGTTACTCTCCATCATGTCATTTCAAACCCGATTCTGTGGAACACAGAAGGAGATGTTTTCGGGAATGTTGATTTCTTTCCAGAAAACAAAATCAGAAAGTGACTAAGGTCTGTCAATCGTCAGCCCATACAACTTGTGCACAACATAATATAAGTCTTCTGAAGCAATGCCATTGTTTGAGGGAAAACCAATATGCTTTTTGAAGACAATTAGCATTTTTGGGTGTGCGATACTGACTAGTTATGATATCTCAATATTTTGGGGGGATTTTGTTGAGGAGTTTTTGTTTTGCTGAGAACACAGCAGAGATGCCAAAGAAACTGTATCAGAAGTGGCATTTGAATGATTCGTTTGAAACGGCTGTGTGACTTATGAAACAAGTGTTTTTATGAATGGGTTATTCACTTAAATGATTCGTTCAGTAACAAAAGGCTGCTGTGTATGTTTGGAAACATCCAAGAATTTTGCTTCAGACTAGTTTAAAAAAAATTGTCATTCTAACTGCATTCTATTATTGTATTGCTAAACGCCTGTGGAGAGACGACTCGACGCCTGTGAAGAGACGACTAAACACCGGCGATATGTTATGCCTAAATTTATACATGATTAACTAACTGTATTTTTCTTTGTACATTTCTGAAATGCACTTTCTGTAAAGCTGCTTTGAGACAATGTGTATTGTGAAAAGCGCTATACAAATAAACTTGAATTGAATTGAATTGAATAGAATAGAGTTGGTATGAAAATAGTATGGACTACTTGAGTGGTGATTGTATGCCCTTTTTGGAGCTTATCAGCCCCCTCGTAAATATTTTTCACATTTGAATGGAAGAGAGCAGCATGAACAACTCATTTTGTGTCCCACTGAAAACAAAAGAAAACAAGGGCATACATGTCACAGTTTTTATAGGACCGTTCCCTCACCCATATATGCTGCCCAGTGCAGTGCACGGCAGTCTTTCTTATCAAAGGCGTTGATGTTGGCACCCTTGGCCAAGAGAAGGCTAACCATCTGAAGATAGGGAGAAAGGAAATTGAATAACAGTGACAAGTTTGAGATGGAGAAATGGAGGAGAGAATACATAAAGAGAATACATAATCATGGGTCTCCATGATTCAAGGCCATTCAAGATGTCACAATTCATATAATGACTTTCTAAACCATTCTGCATTGTTGAGAGCTCAAGAAATGTCACTGTGGGAAGTATTTAGCAGCACCCTTATGAATTTATTTTATTTTATTAGTGTGCTATTAGTAATAATTTCAGTCTATTTTTATGTACTTCTCAGAAATATACTTAATGTACTTCTAAGAAAAAGAAATTCCACTTAAGTATACTTGACTTATACAAAGTATTTGGCCAATTCGTGTACTCAATATTTTGATTGAGATATGCTTAAAAGTATACTTTGTTTGTAGTTGTGTTTACTCTTTTGATTGTATAGCCTACTAAATACTTTTGTCAAGTTTTACATACGGTCTTATTAACTTACATTGTTTGAAAATATTGATATATATATAAAAAAAATGATGTTACAAATTCTGAGTACCGGTATGTGACATTTTGTGTAGGCTACTCCACAGAATCTCCGAATCAAAACACAGGTGAAGAAGAAGCAGAAACAATTGATAGAAGTTTGCTTACTAAAATCCTCAAACGTGATCATCAAACATTAAACACCCAAATAGGATACCTATTTAGGAACATAGTAGTATACATAAAGTGCAAGAATAATATATAAATAGTAAACTATAAGTATGATGTTATGTTCACTTAAAGAAAACTTGCAAGCATATTTGCAGTATAAAACTAATAAACTAGCAGTTTACTGAGAGTATACTTCAGCGTGTACATTCATAAAATACAAATGTGCTACACATACAGTATATGACTAGTAATCTATCAGTATACCATTACCTATATGTTCACTTGAGGTATATTTGCAGTATAATTGAAAAACTTAGTTGTAAAGTAGTTGTGTTTACAAGTTTACTACTGTTACACTTAAAGTATTCTTAAAAGTATACTTTTATACACAAAAAATTGGGCCAATTTAGTCCTAAGTAGTATTGAAGCAGTATACTTACAAGTATACTTTTAGTACATTGATATTAGTATATTTAAAATATTCTTGAACTTTTTTGAAATAGGGCTTATTCACATTCTTTCCTATATTTAGATAGGTGTGCAAATGCATTTTTGTCTCAGTGCATGCATTGTTTTAGTTTGACAGGGTCAGCGCTAGCTTAGCTTAGCACAATGAATGGAATGCTTTGTTGCCAGCTAGCATGTCCTGAGTAAAAGTGATAAAAAAATATAAAAAAAACCCACGTAATTACTTCTTGTGGCCTGTGTATTCACAAAGAGTACAAATAGCGATGCAGATTAACACTAGGCAATTTCCTAGGAAGATATTGACTTGGGACTATATTAGGGGGAAGCACAGGCGAAGCACTGCTGCTTAGGCGGAGCACTGGGCGCAGAGATATCACGCAACACATGAAATCCCAAGTAGCAGTACTTCGCCTGTGCTTCCCCCTAATATAGTCCCAAGTCCATATCTGCCTAGGAAATCGCCTAGTGTTAATCTGCATCGCTATTTGTACTCGTTGTGAATACACAGGCCACAAAAAGTAATTACGTGGTTTTTTTTTTAATTATCTCTTTTACTCAGGACATGCTAGCTGGCAACAAAGGATTCCATTCATTGAGCGCTGACCCTGTCAAACTAAAACAATGCATGCACTGAGACAAAAATGCATTTGCACACCTATCTAAATATAGGAAAGAATGTGAATAAGCCCTATTTCAAAAAACGGTGGAGTGTTCCTTTAATAAAATTAATTTGAAGTATACTTATTTTTGGTAAGGGCGGGCAAGTGACTGTATCTAAAAGTCAATTGCCCAGTTAGAGCGTCACTGCCTCAGTCCTTTGGACTCGCAACACTTTTATTGCGTTAAACTGCAACAAAATAAAATATGATTAAGTATTAGCAAAAATTAAGTATTTAGTCTCGACTTGCAATACCTCCGTGTGTCCATTGAGGGCAGCATGGTGTAGGGCGGTGCGTCCCCCGCGATCTGAAACATTGACGCTGCTCAGGAGCGGGATGATGACTTCAGCACAGCGCAGGGCCTTGTTGGCGGATGCGACATGCAGCGGAGTCTGCCAGTTCTTGTCCCGTGCATTAACATCGGCAGAATGACGGATCAACACGCGAACGGCGTCCTAGATTTGTACAAAAGAAAACGATTGTCGACAACTAACAATATTGTGAACTTTAGCACAGCTGTAGAAGTATTTTAACCAATCAACATCCAGGGTTGGAAAATTGGCCTATTGGCCCTATTGGCCGCTGGAGCGCACGTCAACGGCGCCGCCATATTGGGGATGGCAACTTTCCCATACCTCTCATACTGGGAATGAGAAAAATGCCTGTTTTGTGCGCTGCTTGGGGCTGTACAAATCGCCACACAATTGAAAAAAGCTTTCGAGGAATTATCTTTCACAGGCAAGACTGAACGTTTGTTTTTGGTTGTATTTGGTCATTATTTAATTAGTAATAGTAACGTTCAGAGGATAAATTAAAAAATACTACTGTTATTGTGTCACCAAATGTAGTTTTAATAGTTTTTCAGTCGACAATGTAGTTGTTTAAAGCTTAAATATGTGGTTTGTTTATAAAGATAGCGCCTATTTAAAAATTTGATCTGACGGTTTCGGAGTTGTACGACGCGATCACCGGGCGCTCAGCGCACATTAAGCCCGCAGAGGACAGCCTTACCTCGGCCAGAGCGTCTGAAGTTTGCCGCCGGCTCGGATGTCTCTAGTCTAGTGATTAAACATGAGATATTATTCGTCTTGTGTATATCTAACGGGCGATCTTTGGTCTCATTAATCTATAAATGGTTCCCTGGTAAATCGTTTTGGCTGAGGGCAAAGTGAAGTTTCATAACTTTATATTTAGGCTTTTTTAACGTTGTATCCTGCTGTATGTTTGACTGAAGCTACTTCTGCTATTACTGATCAATAAAACTGAAATTTAACAAAAAGAGTTAAATATTAAATATAAGTCACTATTTAACTTATTTTTTATTGTGTATATTCTGTAATTGATAGTTCTTATTCTATTGCTATTATTATAGTATTATTAATAAACCATATGCTATTATCAATATTTTTGTGATTGTATTATTGTATGATATTATATAATTATACTATTCATTACTATTTTATTTGCTGTATACTATTTGTTTATGCTATTGACTAAACTATTTACTATTACTTCTCACAAATGTTAGTTGTACCATAACATATGTATTAGCATGGATCCATCAGTTATCTTTGTTATTGCTCAAATCTGGTCAATCACAGAAAATGCTTTTTCCACAATAAGAAAACTTAAATTATATCTCAGTATGGGGGTCTTCATCATTCTTATCCAAGAATAAAAAGCCAGATACATGACAAGTCTGAGCTTTGACCATTCTTTATTAAAACAAATATTTTACAAGTGTAACTATTGAGATTTTAAATAACTAGAGATGGAACTTTTTGTACACCACATACAAACCACTGAAATCGGTTGATAAATATAAAAACAGTTTTTGTTTCTATCCAGAAAAAAACGCAGCTCACCCTTGATTACAGTGCAGTCTTGCCCTCCGCAAAATGGCGGACCCGTTGACGTATCGCAGCAACGTTCCAAAGCGGCCAATAGGGCGTCTATGTATTATATTATGTCTATGTTTCTAATCACACAAGAGTTGCTGCATACAAATAGCATTGGTTTAAAGGCATCCTGGCGCATGACAACATCACAAAGCAGCTGTTTCTCATTCAAACATGTTTTTGCGTGTTTAAAACTAAGCCCACCTCGCTACGTGATGCCACTGCCCTGTGGAGTGGAGTCAACCACATGTTGTCTTTGGCATTGACCCGAGCCCCTAAAATGAAGTAGTACAAGACACATTAAACAAGAATAACTACAATAAATATAAAGATTCTCTGGATTATTGAAAGGAATAGTCCACCCAAATATTTAAATTCTGTCATCATTTACTATATAATAGTAATACAAGACACGTGATTGGAAAGGTATAAGTATTTGATGACAGAATTTTTACTTTTGTAAAAATAAACTATTCCTTATTGGTTTTGAACATGCATTTATGTGATATGAGATGCTGTAAAGCTACAATGGAAGGAAAGGAGGGAGAGAGAAAAAGAGCAGCTCTACCTGACACAATGAGGAGATCTGTGATCTCAGCATCTCCGAGGAAGGCTGCTGCATGAAGGGGAGCTCGCTTATCAGGGTCCTGAGAGAGATCGAAAAACAAACAAACAAAAACAGAGTGAGACACATCGAAAAAGAAAGTGGGAAGATGATGTTAAAAATCAAATCAAATCAAAGTTTTGTTACTTTTACTAATTTGTCTGTACGCTTTGAACCTCTCTATATTCTAGTGTATTCTCATAAGTAATGAGAATGTCATTTAGAAATGACAGTCTTCCTCTACCAGGAATAAATATCCATGACTGTTGTTCAAAAGTTTGGAGTCTGTATGATTTTTTTTATGTTTTTGAAAGAAGTCTCTTATGTTCAATGATCACCAAGCCTGCATTTAACCGGCTCTAAACATATATTTTAAACTAATTTATTCCTGTGATGGCAAAGCTGAATTTTCAGCAGCCATTACTACAGTATTCAGTGTCACATGATCCTTCAGAAATCATTCTAAAATGCTGATTTGGTGCTCAAGAAACATATCTTACTATTTTTAATTATTAAAATTAATTTAAGCAGTTGTGGTACTTCATTTTTCAGGATTTTTTAATGAATGAAAAGTTCAAAAGAACATACTTTTTTTTAAACATAAATCTTTTTTTTTAACGCATCATAGATGTCTTTACTCTCTTTACTATCTTTCCTGTTTTTACTTTATTGGTTTCTAGTAATCCTGAAGACCTTGATTAGCTGGTCCATGTGTGTTTAATTAGGGTTGGACCTAAACTCTGCAGGACAGTGACCCTCCAGGAACTAAGGCTACGTTTACACATAGCCAGGTTTATAGAGAAACGTATATCCCCCTCCTCCCCTCCCTCCGTTTTCAATTATAGCATCGTGCACACAACCCGCATAAATACGCCGCGAGCGCCATCATAACTATTCCAAACCTATGGGCGGCAGTGTAGGGAGAAGGATAAAGCCATGCAAGCCAATCAGAATACTCAAAATCGACAAGAGAGAACCTAAAACCCCGTTTCTCCCAGTTGACACGGCAACACATAACCAGCGTTTTCAGAAATCTCCACTTTGGCCTGAGTTTTTAGAAATAATCGTTTTCTGTGATAAAAACAGGGTTTTCGTGTAAATGAGAGGCCAAACCGCAGGGAAATATCTGCGTTTCCCCTTGGTGTAAACGGGGCCTAAGTTTGACACCCTGGTTTAAATGGTAGTGTATCTTGCGTTTAGAGGTGTATATTTTTTGTGTCCAATAAAATGGTCACAATATCCCTCCAATACCATCTATAACCAAGCATATAGCAAGAGCAAGCAACACATCATTTTTTGCAAGCTGTGGCAAACAAAAAGCTACTGGCTAATATAAAAAGGATAAGCCATTCTACGTGTCTTACCCTAACTTCCTGTTTCACTTGGAAATCTGCATCAATGCTAGAAAGACTGAGTCATACTAACCAGACTCATGTGACCTGTCCAATCCACTATTTTTAAACCTCAAAATATTGTACATTTTCAAAAGTCCCATTGTGGACTGCAAAGCTTTCAGAGAAAATTGGGCATAGACTTGATCACTTCTAAAATGAATATGCTAACTGGGGGGTCAATGCAAGGGATCCACAACAAAGAAGCATTGACTGGCTCTCTTCAATTACTAAAGGGGATGTCAGTGTGTACTAATGTGCTCCCACACTTGTGGTGGTGACATCTCAACGTGTGTATTGTCTGAACCTGTTTGCACATGCAGCCTAAAATCATGACTTTGGTCCAGCGGCCGTTTAAAAACATTCAGACAGCGAGCTAATTCTTGCTGGAGCCATTAGGGCGGACACAGACAGACAAGCAGAATAAATAAATATTCTGGAAGAATGGCCTTGAAAACTGTTTTGTGTCCTGTTGCATTTACTGAGACAAATGTATATAAATCTCTGGCTGTTTTCCATAGGATTTCTCAACTATTGTGCTGCAGGGAACAAAGAGATGAGATATAGTCATGTGAGAAGAAGAAAAGAAGAAAATGATTCATACCAGTGCATTGATGTCTTCAGATTTACATATGAGCATACGAATCTCATCGGGGTCTCCATTAAAGATGGCTTGGATGAGGGGTGGCTGTGAAAAACAAGAGATTATTTAAACATGTTATTAAAGAATAAAATCATTGGTTTGAAATTAACTTGGCTGCTATGCTATTGACTACGGATATACGATAGACAATTCATACATTGCGACACTAGTCTTGACGATAGACTGACCTTCATTGTGACTGCAACTTTAAGGTTACAAATATAAACAAATCCCAAATGCTAGCAAACACCCGTAACACCCAAGGACACAGCCTACTAATGCCCCAGCAACCACATAGGAACACACTAAAAACCACTCAGAACTGCTTCGCATTATACACACCAACAACCTTGCAACCACCATTACATTGTGGCAGCAGGTTATGCAATGGTAAGTGTTGCATTCTTTCAAGAAAAAGTGGTAATCTATAATTACACAAAGCCAATGTTTGGAATAACTTAAAAGTTTGTCATTCAGTTCAAATTCTTCAAATCTGTTTCTCAGCACAAATCGCTAAGCAGACAAGTAGGCTTTGAAACCAGTCTCACCATTTCCATAAAATATCGTCATTACAGGGAGGCCAAATCAGGACCCAAAGAGCCCCAAGGAACCTTTGCACCACATACTGAATTAAAGTCATGTTTTTTTTTACATAATTATCATCTTGAATCCTTGTTTATGGAGAGAGACTAAAGACAACTGAACCCAAATATATTTATAAACTGTATTTTCCAGCTATTTTCTTGAATTCAAGTGCCAATTTCCAAACATTAATGGCAGCACAATGAAAAGCATGATAATCTGATGCATGCGTGGGATAAGAGAGGAGAGGTGGTTTGTGTCAAACTTGGCTGCATCTATACTTCCAGTGTCTCTATCTGCAATAACCCCCACATCTTACTTCCTGTTGCTTTTTTTTCACCTTCTCAGAAGTGACACAGAGGAAGCGTGGAAAGCATTTTCATTTCCGCTATACAACAGAACACATGCAGTCAAGCCAACATGCAAATTAACACAAAGGATCTTTCAGGGCTCAACCCTAAGGATGAGGATTGTGTCAACTTTTAATCTCTTAACAATATATGAGCATACATTGCAAACCCTACTACCGTATATAAACTGATAGCTGTAATGGAGTTACATTATGGGTTTTTGTAAAGAAAAGCTATGTTTAATGAAAAATATTAATACATTTTTTCAGGCATGTCAAAATATGTTTCTAACAAAAAGCTTCTTTCATCACTCTTTGACTTTTTCTTTATCATGCACGCATGCAAACAAACTCTCAGTGTAGAGACAACAGGAGATGTGTTGTTGAGATCTGCTCTATTTTCAGCTGCAGAAACAGGCCATCTAACACCCACTCACTTCAAACTCATTTCATCATCCATAAAAAAAAAAGATCTCTGCAGGGCCAATTCGCCACAAGCAATCAGTCATTTCTGTTAGTAATTTCAAGTTACTCAGCTCTCTAAAAAAACCAAAGGCAGAACAATTTCATGCATTTTTCTTTTCATGAATCTTATAATATATATATATATATATATATATATATATATATATATATATATATATATATAATATATATATATATATATAATATTATATATATATTATATATATAAATATACACTCACCTAAAGGATTATTAAGAACACCTGTTCAATTTCTCATTAATGCAATTATCTAATCAACCAATCACATGACAGTTGCTTCAATGCATTTAGGGGTGTAGTCCTGGTCAAGACAATCTCCTGAACTCCAAACTGAATGTCAGAATGGGAAAGAAAGCTGATTTAAGCCATTTTGAGCGTGGCATGGTTGTTGGTGCCAGACTGAGTATTTCACAATCTGCTCAGTTACTGAGATTTTCACGCACAACCATTTCTAGGGTTTACAAAGAATAGTGCGAAAAGGGAAAAACATCCAGTATGCGGCAGTCCTGTGGACGAAAATGTCTTGTTGATGCTAGAGGTCAGAGGAGAATGGGCCGATTGATTCAAGCTGACAGAAGAGCAACTTTGACTGAAATAACCACTCGTTACAACCGAGGTATGCAGCAAAGCATTTGTGAAGCCACAACACGCACAACCTTGAGGCGGATGGGCTACAACAGCAGAAGACCCCACCGGGTACCACTCATCTCCACTACAAATAGGAAAAAGAGGCAACAATTTGCAAGAGCTCACCAAAATTGGACAGTTGAAGACTGGAAAAATGTTGCCTGGTCTGATGAGTCTCGATTTCTGTTGAGACATTCAGATGGTAGAGTCCGAATTTGGCGTAAACAGAATGAGAACATGGATCCATCATGCCTTGTTACCACTGTGTAGGCTGGTGGTGGTGCTGTAATGGTGTGGGGGATGTTTTCTTGGCACACTTTAGGCCCCTTAGTACCAATTGGGCATCGTTTAAATGCCACGGCCTACCTGAGCATTGTTTCTGACCATGTCCATCCCTTTATGACCACCATGTACCCATCCTCTGATGGCTACTTCCAGCAGGATAATGCACCATGTCACAAAGCTCGAATCATTTCAAATTGGTTTCTTGAACATGACAATGAGTTCACTGTACTAAAATGGCCCCCACAGTCACCAGATCTCTGCGAGCGAAGCCATTCGGTCCGTTGTGGCAACGCTGCCGAATATCAAGAAGTTAAAGCCGGAGCAAGAACAATCTTTGCTTAGTTTTGTGTTTATGGCCATCCTCCCACGGGGTTCGGAAAAAGACATATGTCACGACCAAACGTTAGCGATTGGTTATGGCAGATAGAGTGACTCTGGGCAGATCCAATAGTTTTAGACTTCAATATAGTTCCCGCCTACAAGGAAGTTAACGTTTGTCAATGGAGCGATGCCAGACTCTCTGTACAAATGAAATGTACGAGAGTCTGGTAGAACCAGGCTAGGTCAAACACAGTATTAGTATGATGTTCCTAATAATCCTTTAGGCGAGTGTATATATAAATAATTATCAAAGGTGATACTGTGTGTGTGTGTGTGTGTGTGTGTGTGTGTGTGTGTGTGTGTGTGTGTGTGTGTGTGTGTGTGTGTGTGTGTGTGTGTGTGTGTGTGTGTGTGTGTGTGTTGTGTGTGTGTGTGTGTGTGTGTATATGTATATACACTGTATATTATCGGCTGTGAAAATTGGCTGAATAACTTGGCTGCAAGTTAACCATTTGTCTCAACTCAGATTGAAATTTTCATTCCTCCCAAAATGTTTTATCTGAGACCTTTTAGACCAATCATATAAAAAACAATACCCATTAATAATTAGACCACCATTGAACCCCCAAAATGTCTTCTCTTGGTGACATTTCAATCAGCAGAATTCGAAAAGCCAAATATTTAAGTTTGCAAGGCATAAAAACACATGCACAAGATCAACAAATGTAAGATTTACAACACAGCACTGGCCCAAACTCTCTCACACTGGCACCGGGCCATCCTTATTGAGCTCTTTTATGAGAGCATTGAATCTATGAGAACACAATGTTGAATTCTCTTCACTATGAGATGTTGCCTCTGTCTTGATCGCATACACAAGCACACATCTCGTCTTTTCCTTGAAAGAGAACACAACAGCTGGTGACAACAGTGCTGTCTGTGTTGTGGCACCGCAAAGCTTCAGGACGAGATTGCTGAGCGCTGGCACAAGCGCACAATCTGGACAGGGCTCATCTCAAATGAGGACATTCCCCGACCTCCCAGCACCACTCCATGCCAAAGCCAAACGCTCCAACACTGAAGCCATTGTTGACATGCATTTGGCTACACGGCCTTCCCCCAACTCCTCGTTCCCATCATCTACCTCTACGCCCAATAGAAGTGAGCTAAATTTCCTTCTTAGCCAATGAAGGCTGAGGTTTCTCCACTTTCGACACTACAGGTTTATCTTCAAAACAGCAGAAATGAGGAACTGCTGATGTCTCATTTTAAATGAACTGCGAAACTGAAATCTAGTTCCTTGTGACAGCATTTTTTCCCAGATCTGTAAAGTCACAGCATGAAATGGAAATTCACTCAATCTATGAACAATTCATCCATGCATAGGTTTAATTTTTAATATGTTTTTTGACCTTTTTAATCAAACTTGATCTTCCAATGAAACAACAGACTTCTCTTTGGTGACATATGCTAGACTTCTCCAATCATTTACCGTAGTCTACTTAATTCCACCTCTTCCTTACAATTGACTGCAAACTCGGATGTACAACACTTGGATGCATGTCACAATAATAAAGTGTAAAAATCAAAAACTAATGTATGTCATGAAGAGCATAACAGAACCATCTAAAGTCTTAAGCACTGATGATGTATATGCAGTAAACACACTATCCTCTATTTCCTCTCTCTCTGGCTCTCTGAACTTGTGTCATGTAACCCTCTGAGACTACAAAAAAGCATGAGAGGGGAATGTTGAGATTCAACAACTTCCTGTTCCTTTCCTCTTTGGGGCAAAGTATGGAAATCAAACTGTACACAAGACCAAAATGACTGTAAACATTACTGACGCTCCGAACACTTAATGTCACATATTAACTTTCTAAATAAATGTCATGAGTTTAATGCAAGTTAAACTTTCTAGGGCATGGTGCCAATTACCACACAAACAATTATTCCAACTTGTGTCTAAGTCTGTAAAAACAAACAAGACATGCGTTTATATTAATGCACTTTAATGCAGAAGTTTAAGGGGAAAGGCACTGTGCCAGAAACGTTAAAATACAGTTTTTATTGCCACAAGACTTAAACGACGTTACAACATTCTATACTTGAGATGTTCCTCATTTTTAAGCCTCTTTGGTTCAAATGTCTGCTGAATAAATTAAAGCAAAATCTAAATGTGTTAAAAGTATTATCCAATCTTTCTACTCCTGTCATGACACAGAAATAAATCTACTCACCTCAGTAAATTATTTCCATACCTACATTTACGCTTTATTTAGTTCATCCACCTAAAACACTAGTACCACCACTAAAGTTTTATTTAACTTCTTCATACTAAGGACCCCAAAGTACAATTATACCCTTGTGAGGGAACTCATTGATAAATATAAAGGCAACTGTATATGTTTATGTATACAAATCCATTTACAGTGTGAGGAAAATATTAAATGTAATATTATGAAGAACTAAATTAAATAATTGTACTATTTGTAATATGTACTTGTAATTAAGCTTGTTATTAGGTACATATCTGCGATTAGCACATTACCTTTTTCCACAATTTTTTTTTTTAATTTTCGGAAAATATTTGGACTTAGAAAAAGTACAAATTAAATGTATAAAATAAATGCAATTAATGCCATGATTTTTGCCCTGTCTTTAGAAAGCAAAATTTTCAATAAAGTGAATGTGGAAAAAAACAAACATTAAACATACTTCATTAATATCTCAACTGTATTTTGTAAAAGATTACCTTTTGTACAGAATAAATACAGCTCAAATATGAACATGTACGAACAAATTAATTAAAGTGCTGTATTAAAAATATGATCTGAACACTTCTGCTTTTAAACCCTCATACCCTTTTTGTAACTGCATTACTGTAAACACAATTTTTCCTTGTTATTACAAATTGAAGGACAAGCCAAGTTGGTGTTATTTTCTGTGGCAATCAACAACATGAAGATGCCAATAGATTAACTTTTTTGAATCCGATACATTATATTAACGGTGTAGTGTACAAAGATTTAATGCACACTTAGATTAAGTCTCTACATTCTCACAGCTGAAAAATCTTCTTGACCTTGACATGAAGGCCATGGGGCCCTGATAGACATCAAGGTACTTGTTGCAAGAACAACCTCCTAGAACTTTTGCAAGTGTCTAGATACAAGGGCATCACATGACCGTTAGGGAAATAGTTCTACTCTACACAAAAACTAAACCTTCTCACTCTTTGCCTACCACATGACACATGAAACACTAACAAACAACTAGTGGAGGTGACTAGTCTCAAAATATGTAACATGTAATTCCAAGTGTGTAATATAGCGTACATAAATATAGCAGCAGCATTCAACATCACAGATAAAAATCAGATGACAATGATTTCAGTCTTTTACTAACTTAGGCTGCAAACACAAAGCATTGTTGGAACCTAAATTACTGCTACAATCACAACAAAAGATCCAGTGAACAATCATGATATTAATGACAAAAAGGAACTTGACTATCTGAGCATTCACTGGGTGGACTCAACCATATATTGGTATTCAGCTTTCTAGTTAAAACAGAAAACCGGCTAGGTGTGCTGATAATGAAATAATGATTTTTTGTTTCAAAACCTGGATCGATGAGCAGACTAGATTTAAGAGCCATATCAACATCAGCATCACAGCACATTACAGCAGGAAGTTTCTTCTCTCTAAATAAAAGCAGATAATTTTCCTTGCACAAGTTATGCAATAAATGTGAACAACGACTTGGCTGTTACCAATTTTTTGACTTTCAAGACCTTTTTGACTTTCAAGGAAGACCTTAATCTTTCAACAAGAATAATGTCGTTGTGCTGCACATGCATGCAATTTCTATAGCCAGCATATGGAGCATCACATGATGTATTTTATGCATTCATTGAAAATTACATTCAATCATGTGCAAACCCCTCAGTTAGATAAGCTACATGACATCCTCCAATTGAACTGTTCATTTTGCAATCAAAAATATATTGTTAATTCAAAAAGCATTGTGCAATTATTACCTGCTCGACTAGTTTAAGAACAGCCATATCATGTGAAACAGCACATCCAAACTCTTGAAAAGATCTAGAGGTGAGGATTAATTAAATCCAGACGAGCCTGTTCGCTTTTTTTTTCACGAGAAGATGGTTCTGCACAATGATGTGGCATCAAAAGATTGCTTCCTGCTTTGCTGTGGATCGCACCCTCCAGGGGCCCGGGGTGATGTGACGGCCGTGGCCGGGTCTGCAGGCGCTATCTTCGGTCAGCGGGAGCAGCTGTGGCCGCTGCCTCACGCTCCGGCGCTCCGGGAAAGAGGAAAAGGGGAGGGAGGAAAGGATGCGAGGGCTGCTGTAAACTATCCGCATTTACAGCAGTGGCAACGACAGCGATACCGATTTCAGATTCTATATCCCACTCGCTTATGTTCTGCGTTATGTATTCATTCGTTATAAGAAAATACAGGAAGTCAGCGTTTTTTGTATGCTTCCCCTTGCTATTTTCGAGATCCTACTATGACAAAGTCCCGACTTATAAATATTAATAAAGTACCGACATTGGTAACAGATTGGCTGAGAGGCAAAGTGGGCGCTGTTGAGATGGCCAATTAACACTTCCTACACCGGACTTATGAATTAACTACCGTTTCATGAATATTAATTAGGATATGTGATTGGATGCTTCAGGGAAAATAGGAAGTAACGTCACCAAAATATGATTAATATTCATGAACTATTCCGTCACCATAGTAGGTTTTACAATTTCGTTTCTCTTCTGTATCCGATGTACAGGATTGTCAGTTCTTCCGAGGGTCCATCATCATCATCATCATAATCGCCTCACTGATGCCCTCGCTAGTCTGACGAACGAATGAATCATTCTAGTGAATCTGTTTTTAATGATTCGTTCACAGTGAGGGAAGACTCTATGGAAGACTCCAACGTACGTGAATAGTTTTAGTGAGCTGAACTGTCCGAACGAACCGATTTGCTAAAATGAATCAGTTCTCAAAGCAAAATCCTTTGGTTTCATATCTACGCATATAATACAGCTATCTATCTCATTCTCATCTGTTTGAGTGAATATGGATGTTTTATAACATATCTTATCAGATAAAGGAATTATAACTGTCAATAATTACCCTGCTTGTTCCATAACAGCTTAACATATTTAAACTGTGATGACCTGTTTTAATAACAGTTTAATTAATAACTAACACGTTTTCAATAACATTGATTCATCAATACTGTGAACCATGAGGTACTCCTTTCAAAGTTCACACTTTTTAACTTTTCTGTTGAAGCTATTAAATGGATGAACTCATATGTATCAAATAGGAGGCAAAATGTCTGTGTTGGTCAATCAGCATATCTAAACTGTAATATTGGAGTTCCTCAAAGATCACGTTTGGGCCCTATCCTGTTCAGATTAAATATTAATATCCTGCCTTTAGTCTGTCCATCTGTTAATATTCAAATGTATGCAGATGACATTTCTTTATGTGCATGCTAAAAACAAACAACAAGCAGCAAATTATTGGTCCATGTTTCTGATTGGTAGTAATTCATATTTACATTTGAGTATAAGCAAAACTGTTTGTATGTTCTTTTCACAAATATGTACAGTGATTCCTCATCCTGGTGTATTTGATAAAAGAGAAAAGCTTAATGTCTTGCTGATTTTAAATACTTAGGAGTCATTTTAGATTCTCAGCTGTCTTTTCAAAAGCATGCTAAAAGGTAGCAAATATTATTCAATTCAATTAGGCCAACTTTAGGCATATAAGAAGACCATATTTAACAACAGAGGCAGCAAAACTTTTTATGCGTTCTATGTTTTTTTTCTCACTTTATATTGCTTTTCTAGTTGGTCTCAAGCAAACACAACAATTTTAAAATCAATTGAATCTCTTTACAAACATACACTTAAAACATTTTATAGGAGGACTAATAGTTTTCATCATTGCAATATAGTGCAAATATATAATTTATTGAGTTTCGATCATATTAAACATTTTGTTGATGCTTGCTTGATTTTTAAATGGTTATCCACCTCCCCCATTAAGTCAGTTTATAATGCAAAAGGATAGTAATGGCAGAGAAACCAGAGCAATTACTAAAGGAGACTGTGTTGCACAGTTTAGGCATACAACTTTTCGACAAAAAAAACGATTTCAGTTAGAGCCATTCATTATTGGAATACTCTACCAATTGAGTTAAGGGGTAGTACAAACTATTCAACATTTACATTTAAATAAAATACATTTTATGATACTGCCATTATTATCCCAAGCAGTGTTACTGTATGTAATTTGATATTGTTTCATTTTTTTTTTTTTTTTTTTGTAATACATGTTTCTTATTTATGGATAATTTGGATTTGTATATGTGATAAACTACCAATCATGTGTTTAAATTTTAGGTTGCCTTTTTAAAATCTGGCAAGGGGCAACAGAAAATTAGCATGTTGGGCTAACTCTTATTTACAGCGTTTGACTGTTGATTAAAGAAAAATGTAATTATATATATATAAAATGAAATTTGTCATTAGTGATTAAAAACACATTACATTTTATGGTGCCCGACTTTAAGTAAGTTTGTAATGGTCACTGAACCTTTTGATGAACACTTGTGTGACAAGAATTTAAAACTTTTTGTTTTGATGCTGTTGTTTGTCTTGTTACCTGTGCAGTTAATAAATGACAGCACTACATTCTACAAGGAATGAAAAACAGGAACTTGCCCACAATGTCACTGGAAGCAAATATCAATGTTTGTTTGTGCTCTGCAGGATGACATCACCTAACAGACTCCATTTGTTACTGCCTGATACAGAGGCTATATTTAAAGAGGCATGAGAGTTTGGCCTGACAGGTCAGGAGACACAGGAAGTAGCCGTTGCTTGTGTAGAACATCGTTTACACAGGAGGATCTAATGAAATTAAATATTAAAATAGGAAATAATTTAATGAAAACTAATATCAAACATTCCAAAACTTAATTTGGAATGAACAAGCAGTCTTCCAGGTAAAGACTTAAGTTTTTGATCCAAATCATTATTTTATTTTAATTTAGCAGCCAAGGACCATTGATCAAGAAAAAGGTTAAAGAGAATATTTTCAGTCACGATCAGCGCAAACATATAGTGCAGTCCATGATAAACCCCATTGTTTACAATTTCATGGAAAAGAGCAGATGTTATCAGAAAGGGTGGATAATGTCTGAAATTCTCAGTCCGAGTATAGCCTCACACAGAAACTCCAGGACCCTTATGTTTGTGCAGAACCAATGACAATCTTCTCTCCATGTCTGCTGTTATGTCTAAGTTAGAACGTGGGAAATAAATTAAACAAAACCTCATAATTGATGCATTTAACCAAGATCCTTCCACAAGGAAATGGGAAAAACAAATATTGTACAAAAAAAAAAAAAAGCAGAATATGGCAAGCTTTTATTAATCATGATTTAGGTTTAAAATGTCTTGCGATAAACATTTAACTACAGGTAAAAGCTAGAAATATTCCTTAACCAAAGGTCTGTTCACACTGCAGTCCAATCCGATTTGATTTTCAAATTCAAATGTTAGTAATGACTTTCCCAGTTAAAATTTTGCAGGTGATGAAAGTTTGTTCAGACAACATTTGAAAGGATTTTTAAACAAAAAACAATCAAATCAGGATTTAATTTGGTTGCGCTAACCCATTAAAAATATCACAGAGGAGCTCAATCACTTTTAATACACAAACGTTTATTCAGCCAAACTAAGCAACATTATAATAAGAACAGATGTGACTGAGCAAGAGTGAACTTGACAGACCAGCACAAGTCTCAAGTTAAAAGACATGAATCACATTCCTCAGAAACTCTGCTACTACCTTTACTGTCACTGTGCTTGGTGCCACGCCGTAAAAACAGAAACGTCTAATCCAAAGATCTAAAAGCGACACGTTTGACAGATTCTTTTTTTCGACATTTTTCTGCTCTTTAATAAGAAATAAATTTTAGACCACATAATGTGTGGTACTGGTTTCAATCTACCAGAGAACATAAAAAATGGACCAAGTCCTATAAACCATGAAATAGACAGATATAGGAGGAGAGAGTGCACATGTAAGGGTAGACATATTCACAGGAAGTAATCCAGCTCATAGCGAACGAACGAGTTCTTCTCATCGTTGAAGACAAGAGGATAATGTGCGATCAGTGCGTCCTGGGAGCCAATATAGATGGAGTTGTAGATCTTCCAGTATACGTCACGCACTTTACGAGCCGGATGAAACAAACCCTATTGAGGGAGAAAAAACATTGCGCCATTAGACAAGTCTTCATAACTCAATGGAAAAACCATTACATAAATACCAAACAAATGTGCAGTTTCCATGTTGGAAGTGAAACGTACCTGTAAGCAATACTGCAACATGCGGCAGGGTCCAATGGCCACCCGCAGACCCTCGAGGGCCCCCATTACAGCTTGAATGACATGAGGAGACGTTTCGAAGACATTGGGCCAAACATAATTGAGCAAATGATTGAGAGAATCTTCACAGCCAAAGCCATAAACACCCAGAGACATATGCTGCACCACAGCACTGGCTGTTTGCCTGTGTACGAGATCCCTGCGAACGAGAGTAGAAATACAGGAGGTTAGAGTACTATTGAGAACAATCTGCATGCAACGGTCTTGTGAAAAGAAATAATCTACTTTCTTACCTATCCATCAGAGCATCCTCCAACAGAGGTGTGACAGCATAGATATAATCTTTGCCCATTTCACCAATATACTCAAACAGGAAAGACAGAGACTTTAGGACACCGTTCTGAACATTAAGCTCAGGAACACGGTACTCATTCATCAATGCAGGAAGCACGGTGAACGGCGAACACGTCTCAGCCACGATAGCGATGGCTACCGTTGTGCACACACGGTTTTGACGCTCCTGCACCTTCAGATTGTTGAGCAGCGTGGCCAGCACATCATGAGGACTAAAGAATTAAGAACGGGACAAATTAAAATCTGACATTTTCATACCTCTAATGACAAATTCCACATTATCAGAGAAGGATTTTACCCAATGGCCTTGGCGATGTAGCCGAAAGTGTTGACAGTAGCTCTACGGATGGCCTTCTTGTGGGCTTTCAACAACTCCAACAATTCAAAACAGATACGCATCCATTCCCTGGCAGACACATACTCCGCACCCCTGGAATGGATAAGATGCGTTTAGGAGGCATTATTGACATTTTTCAAAAGTTAACAGCTTAAATTCTGTGAAGACCTATAGGACTGACCTGTCAGCGATTCTGCCCACTAGATCAATGCAGTTCTCCTGCACCTTCTCGTGTCTGTTCTTCAAGATGGGAGTCAAACGTGGAAGCAGGTCTTTGATAGGTGGTGTCATCTTGTGCATACCTAAGAACATGACATTTAAATTTACATTTATTCACAGTCAAAAGAAAAGCAGTAGAAACAATATTCAGTATTAAACATTGATTAAAACAAAATGTGATGCACCAAAAATAAATTTAAAGCTGCAGTCGGCAAGTCTGGCAGATAGAGGGGACTAAGCCAACATTTTGACTGTTTACAACTCAGGCCCCTCCCCCATTACCACAGACCACCCTCCAATCGAGTTTGTGCTCGTCAGTGCGTGCACTAGATTTTCTGTTAACTCGCCCATCTCTTCAGCATCGATCAACACACCATGGAGTACTCAGAGGTCGGCTGCCCTGGCTAATCTACCCATAGATAGCAATTGCTAACGTCATTTATACTCTAAATGAGCTTAATTGAATTCTTAGAGTTTTGAAAGCGAGACAAGTTTCGGATGAAGTGGAATCTGTGGCATGTACACAAACTGTGATTGACAGTCAGATCTCACACAGCCCTGACCTGATTGGACCAGAAGAACAGGTAGTGGTGGATTTTTGCTAAACAAATAACAGGCTCTAGGTGGAGGAAGAAGCGCAGGGTTTTTTCTAAAACCGGCTGATTTATGTTGTTCTGTCGGAGCATAGTGTCGGTTTCAGTGAATATGATCAAAAAAATTATTGCCGACTGCAACTTTAATCAAATCTGATTTAAAGTTTCCATTTAGCCAAAAACCAATACTAATTTGTTTTAGATATTTGGGTAACTGGGTATGCCGTTCAGGATATTGTGTTTTCAGTTAATAAATGAAACCAATCATAGTAAAGTTCTTCTGTGTTCAACTGAAATATCGAGAGGCATCTTGTCACATTTTAAATACTGCTACAGTCACAGTGAGGTGCATCCACAATGCTGACATGTTTAACTGTTGTAGCTTATCCAGGTTATGTACTAGATGCTGAAAGTCAAAAAGCACCATCAGAAAGTGCACTTTAATCATTACTCTTTGGGTCAATGATATCAGCCCCTCAAAACGATTTTGGTGATTTTTGCTACTCTGGGTGAAAATTGTGCACATCACTAAAAACAAACGTTGTGAAGTTTAATAATTTGGATCAACTTATAAAGTGCTTTTGCTGACACTCACCGATGACATTGACGATAGCTTTAAGGGCTCCAAGAATGCTACCCAGCACTTCTGGGTATTCTTCTCCCAGATACTCATACAACACCACACCCAAATGGCCCATGAGCTTTTCCTAAAGGGAAATGTCAGATCAGAATATATATTATTACGCACTATAAGTAGTTTCATTTAAACAGTACAAGTATTTTCATATCCATAAATGAACAGAAGGGCTTCCCTCACCTCTTGGCATGTCTTCATGACCACCGCTGTGCGAGAAATTAGGTCAGCAGCCTGTTGACGGACTTTGGCGGATTTGTTGTTGAGACGCCACAGCACTGTACCGCAGATCTGAGGCAAGTATGGTTTTACTCTCTTACCCAGAGCATTCACCACCGTACCGAAACCATTCAGCATCACAGAGTCCTGGAGATACAGGCACATATATAAGTATTATAACTTTATAATTAGAAGATTAACGGAGCAGGATTGCTGCAGCAAAGTCTGAAACTCACCTCAGTGGTCTGTTCCTGAAAGGCGTACAGGATACCGTCAATAAGCTGCTCCTCCAGTTTGTGATCGATGTCAGCAGCACCAAGGTTGCCCATGATTTTCTCAATAGTCTCCATCACCATCTTTCTGTACTGCTCAGCTTCATCCTTCAAGTCATCCACGATACGGGAGATAATCTCAGCTGCGCCTACCTTATTGGCCAGCTCCACTGTAGTGTCCACTAACTGTAAAGTGGATAAAAAGACAAATAAAGTTAAGTGTATTGATCATGGTTAGTTACTCTTAATTAGGTGATGATCTCACAAACCTGTCTGTAGTTGCGCCTATCTAACGCCATTCGGTGCTGCCAGAAATGTTTAAAGAATGGGGGCAAGATCTCTGTTTTAATGTAATTGGCTTCCACACCATCAGTGCCACAGCACTGCTTCACCACCTACAATATATAAGAAAAAAGGTTAGCCTAAAATGTTCCGAAAGATCATGTTTTTTATGGTTCTGAATTTTTTTTTTTCTGACGCACCTTGAGGACAATCTTCTTCATCTCCTCGTCAGGAGACTGGAACTCTCGGATGAGGATAAGCATCACTTCTCTGGTGTAATAGTTGGCATATTCAGCATCCATAAGAGGAATCAAGTATCCAATAGCTTTCAAGAAGGCAGCAAGACCCTGAGAAGACACAAATAATAGTGTTAAAAATATTTACTAAAAACAATCCTTTCAACCCAAAAATTAAGTTTGAAAGCAAACTTACAGTACAAAAAAAACACAGACTTAAATGTACCATTGATCGAAATACATGCTCACCTTGCCTCTGTGTTGCCTGATACCTTTCCAAAGAGGTTTCAGCACAGAATCAAAGGACTCGATACCGTACGGTGTAGCAGCTTCAGCCAGGGCAGCGATAGCCAAAGCACTGATGGTTCGCACTTTCTGCTGCTCATCCACGAGACCTGAGGGAAACAACGGATTGAGACTGGCCCATATAGCAGACAATACTAAAGAATTTTGGTACACCCACATCCAGCTGAGTTGGACGGACTTCACCACAAGGCCATACTAACCATGCTCGATAATCTCCACCAAGCTGCGGAGATGGGGCAGGATAGCACAGCCCATGAGAATAGCGATCTGCTGTACGATCTTGATGCCTGTGTGACGAGCCTGCCAGGATTTCTTGCTCTTGCAAACAGCCTTGAGGAAAGGCAGGAGAGATGGAATGCCCAGGGCAGACGCCACGACTGCAAAAGCACGAGCTGTCGTATTTCTCACATACTCGTCCATGTTGTCAATGTCAGGCCTCATGGTGGAGATCATGGTGGCCAGACCGGCAGCCTGTGAAAGAAATGTAGATTTGATTAAATCAAGATCTGTTAACAATGGGATACTGTTATCAACCAAAGGTGATATTTGCTATTTGAAGTTAACCATCTTACCTTTGCCAAGTTGGAGATGATCTCTCTACCCTCTACTCTAGCATAGTAATCTTCATCAATCAGCAAAGGCTCAATCACCACAAGAATCTGCAAGAACATACAGGTACATTAGAAAAGAAATGAAAAGGAATACATGTCTCCTCTCATATTTTAAAATTGATGCTTACAGGTAACTCAGACTTACCTTGTGGACATATGGTCGAACCAAGTCGTCAAGTTTGTAGAGAATACGATCGATGACTTTCACCAAGAGATGACGCTCTTGGTCCTCCAGTGTAGGAGACATCAGCAGTGGCAGGATCTGGTTAAATAGGGGTCCTGCACCAAACTCTCTAGCCTTATCTGTGATTTGACGAAGAGCAGCCTGAAATGAGAGAGCTGGTTAGAGATCATATTTGCAAAATTACATGTTACTGTTACAGTCCACCAAGTTTTAGAAAATACTAACCTTTCTCATGGGAGGAGTTCCATTCTTGATCTTCAGAAGAAGCTTCATGATCTTGCGCTCCTTCTGTTCTTCTGGACTGAGGGTGGACTCATCAACCTCAACCTGCAAACAGAGATGGGATAATCGGTCACAAAAAAAAATCTTTTTTATAATATTTTATTTTTTTATTACTATTATTTTTCCTTAAATTAATACTAAACTAAATGTAAAAATTTGAATAAAAACATTATGAATAATTGTTTAAAATTATCACAATATTGTACAGGAGATATCCCTGGTGCACATGTTACTCACCAGCAGTTTGTCAAAGTATTGGATGTCATCTGGCTTGAGGAAAGGCAGGTTTCCAGAGGGCTGGTCATTGACTTGTTTCATAGATCTGTCCTCTGTTTGCATGTGGAAGCCAGTCATTCCTCCGATGGGGGTGGGAGTGGCGGCTAACTTGCGTGCAGGGGTACGGATGGGCACATAGCCTGCTGGTGGGGGCAGTACCTGGAAGAATTGGCAAATGAAAATCAGGAATGTCAAATTCATTTTTAGACCGAAACAAAAAGTGTCCTGTATATTGTTAATATAATTACATACTTTGTATCCTTCTGGAAACATGGCATCAAGTTCATCATCAGTCAATGGGCGGTTCCTCTCATCAATTTCTCTCTCCCAGCGCCAAGCCTGCAGCTGTTCTGGGGTCATGCTCATCAGGTGACCTGCAAACATAGAAAAATTTACAGCAACATCCACAAATTGGTGCAGAAAACATCATTACATTCAACAGCAATAGAAATAAACAACAGCAGTTGTCCAGTACCTGGAGTGGGCGTGGCCATATTCATGGCAGGTGTTCCCAGAGGGGTTTTTCCAGGAGTAAGCAGAGGAGTTGAAGAGCCCATCTGACTGGCTGGCGTTTCATCCCATCTTGACTTCCTCTTGCTTGCACCCGGGGTGGGCGTCTCACCCACCGACTCATCTCCTCTATCTGTACGTGGAGTCTCAGCCCAGCCACTGCCATGCCCAGGTGTCTCTGAAACACAGAATAAAACAACTTAAAATCACTCTGCTTTACATCTACTATTAGAAAATACAAAAACAAATGGACAAAATAAAAGACCTCTCTCTGTCTTTGGTGTCTCATCCCAGCGGTTCTTGCGCACGCTGGAAGAGGCGCCTCCATGTCCGGGAGTAGCATGTCCGGGAGTGTCTCGACCAGGTGTGGCAGCTCCAGCTGGGGTGTGACTCGGTGTGGGCTCCCACATACGGGTGCTCGGGGTGGCACCCGGGGTCTCACTACCTTTGGCACGGCCAGGTGTCTCGTCCCAACGACTGTTGGAAGGTGTGTGTCCCGGTGTATGTCCAGGTGTCTGGGTACAGAGAAGATCATGATTAGCAATATTCCTGGGTAAGTGGCCTTGTGATAATGTTGTTATGGCTGCAAAAACCCATAAATCGATTATGAAAAACAAAAAAGAATTACGAATTTAATTGAATCATGTCTGCACGTGCACAAAAAACATCCACTAGTCACATCACTTTACAGTAGTGAACAATGCATTTGTATGTACACAACACATCTGAAATACAGTGAAGGAAACAGACTTTTCAACATGCTGTGGGAAAAGTGCATGAACCAAGTTTCCTAAATATGAGAATGCTTTATATTATATGCTTTAAACAAACTCGTAAGCATATGTTTTACAGATTGATTTCAATACGTTGCAGCCCTGATATTTTTAGAGATAACAGACTCACATCAGAAGACCCATCTGCCTGGTCCCAACTGGACATTTTTTTGGGTGTGGAGTTGCTGGGGGTTTGATCGGCTGTCTGGTCCCAGCGACGTTTGCGTTTGGCGGCCACAGCAGCCTGAGCAGCAGCAGAGCCGTTCACTGCTTTCAGCTCCCCGGATTTTGCTTTCTCTACCATCTGCAGCCTGATCTCTCTCTGAGGAAAGTGACATGAAAGGTTTTATTTAAAGGACGGTTGTGAATTTTTTCAATCAGCAACATCTTACAAACCAGCGTTTCACTAAAAGACAAGCACAAGGACGTAGAGAAACATTCACCTCTTCTTTGGACAGATGCTGCTCCTTCATAACATCCATGTACGTCCTGACCTGCATCTTGGGGTCCGGTGTTTTGCCCCCTATGCGAAAGAGCACCAACAAGATGCGAGACCGTCAGTCAAGTGAGTCTCAAATCCAGTGTTTTCACACACAAAGCACTACAGTCAACTGTCCCTGAATAGATGGCCTTAATGTTTAAATTACTGTCCTCTCATAACACAAAACAACCCTAGACAATAAAAGCTAAGCACTCTTTACAGTCATACATTAAGAACAGGCAGGTACAAAGAGGTTTCTGTTGCTTTTAAGAGGAGATAAGGAGAGGATATAGCCATCACTGATGCAGGGTCCTGGGCTGCGCTCTCCAGAATACGTACACTTTCAGTGCCAAGGGTCCCTCTGCAGTCAGACTTCAACCGGCAGAAAAGAAGCCTAGAAAATTTCTCTTTACCATTAGTAACACTTTGGAAAAGGGTTTGAACTCACACACACAATTGCATACCACCTGTTCTGTTCTTGTCACTCATTTATAAATAAAAAAGGGGAAAAAAAAACCTTGTAGTATTCCAAAACCGACTTCTAAAATAATAAATTGTACTATATGTGTTGCAGCCAGAGACACTGAACACTGGGGAATTCTAATAATCTTTAAAAAAAAAAAAAAAAAAAAAAATCAGAAACAAATTAAGGATTTAAAATGCACACTTGTGCATAATAGTGCATCTGGTTTCATAAAAATAAAAATAAAGCTATGATGAATTGGTTTTTTAAAAAGTTGAAATGAGAGGGGAGGACATGGAGTTGAGAAAATTGTCCTTGATGAGGAAAAAAAATGACACATAACTTCATTAAAAAAAAAGTAAAAAAAAAAAAAAAAGGTTTTGTGAAACCATGGTGGATTCCCCTTAAAGGCCCTCTGGCCTCACACCAAAGCAAAACTACCAACTATGGTCTTGATTTATCTGATAAACACGCTTCTTTTTGTTGACCATAACCTACACAGGACGAGTTGCTGCACCCTTAAGAGAGTGCAGACAGGACTGGCATAGCAGTACTGCTGTAGGAGAGAAATTAAGGACAGTTAGTATGGGCCTGTGGAATCTTGGTACACAGATTCTTCAATAGATATATCTCTATTTTATGATAATAAAATAGAAATATATTTACACAACAGTTTTGTAAAGCTTCCTCTATCTGGGACTACATGCAAGATGCTTTGCCTGATCCAGAATCAATTCCCTCCTATAATCTGATCCTGAATGTTGCCGTTTTGAGAGTGTGCAGCCTGTTTAAACATGTTCTGAACTTCCTAAACTCCTTGCTAATTTGTAGCGTTATGAGCACCCACAGGCCATAGGTTTAAATATACTAAAATAGCTGGAAAACATTTCATTGGATGTTCAGTTTGGCTTTTTTAACACACTACAATTGGTAAACAGTTAATTTAAGTTTTTCCACAGGTGGCTCAAGTTTATTTAGAGTTCCACTCTTGTTTGGAATTTTACACAAAAAACTGACTTTGACACATCAGGGGATTCTAGCAAACATGCCAATGAGCAAATATCTAGAATATATTAAGGAACAAGAGAAAGCGGAAAGAAAACTGTAACCGCACAACCACAGTATGCTGCAGCAGCCTCTTGTAATAATAAACTCTTACTTCAAAGTGCCTTTGCTGGAGGTGCCTGACTATTATATTGCCTGTTTCACACAAAAATATACATTAACCCTTCGAACAACACACCTACCTGCAACCTATGCCTTGATGGGACAGATGACACCACCCAACCAACTGTCTCCCAAAACCTTTGCTGTCCAACTCATTTATAACCATTGATCCATCATAATTTGTTCTCAATGCATTCCATTAAATGATATGTGTCTTACTGAGACAGTCTTACAGGTCAGTTGAGTCCAGGGAGCAAGCTGTTGGGTGGTGTTCGAAGGGTTAAGCAGCAAAAAGGCCAGTCTAGACCGGAACTTCATGGGCAGAGTAAATACTGATCGGCATGGACAGATAAATTAAACAGAAGAGAATGATGGTGTGAAATTTACCATCAGCAAACGGGTCGTGGCGCTCTGGGGAGATGATCATCTTTTGTCTGCGTTTCTTGTACTCGTCCTCGCGGTCTGAAATCTTCTGTGGTCTGTGTTCAGCAAAGGGATCATACTGCAGGGTGGGCAAAACAGAGAATATTGTATAAATTACAGATTTCTTCTATATCCTACAAAAAAACATTTGGGAAATACATAAGTGACACTTTATTGAAGACTTCACAAAACTAAACAAAAAAGTATTGGAACTTGAAAATGGATAATATGTTCATTACCTGCTCATCTGACTGAGGAATGGAGTTGAGTATTGCAACCGGTGCATGATATCCTGGTTTCTTCTGTCCAAGCAGACTAGTGGAAGAATCTTCATCATCATCCTGAAATAAAAATAGTAGGGATCAGAAACACCACCATGCAGTACTTACACATTCTGACATGGGTTATTCTAAAACTATTAAAAGCATTTTGTCATCACTTACTTCTTCCTGCTCGTTGGCAGCAATTGAAGTCACATATCCGGCAAAACGGCTGTCACTGCCTCCATAGATCTCCTGGTCATAATATCCAGTGGAATCAAGCCCGACACCCTGGTCAGCTCCAGCACCAGCTCCCGCTCCCTCTGCCAGGGCGGCTTTCATCCCCTGGATTTCCAGGATCTGAGCCTCTATGTCTAAGAAAAAGAAAAAAAAACAGAAAAAGAAAAAGATTAGAACCCCAAAATACATATAAACTGCTTACAAGTATATATAACCATAATACATATATATATATATATATATATATATATATATATATATATAATATATAAAATAATATATATATATATATATATATATATATATATATATATATATATATATAGATAGAGATGTACGTGCATACACACTTGTTAATTTTACATAAACATTCATGCGTGTTACATAAGCGCAGTAAATTACTGGACAATGAATATAACCACAATCAATTAAAACCTTTATGTACTAGAGATTAAATTATGGTACAAGTTTTGTTCTGTGTTTGACTGTTTGCAACGCCATTTTGGTTTCAGTACATCGATGTTTAACCACAGTGTTTTAACATTTACAGTAAAGGCAAATAGCATAATACGTAATAGGAATTTCTGCAAATGAATGTTAAAAATAACTCGCTGTAAACCACAATACAAATCTCCAGATACAGGATTTGTTGATATTTCTCGTGTGCGCCACGGCAGGTTTTATTCAACGATCAGACGCCATATTCTATTCACTGCCTCACACAGGTCTAATTCGGATTAATTCTCGCTAATTCCACCTCTTAAGACTAGAAATAGCTCCCCAGATGCAATATATATGTATGAACAACAAAATGCGATACATTCATAAGAAATAATTAAACAAATTTACCGTCATGTGTTTTGGCGATCTGCGCCATTTTCGAGCTGTTGTGTGCGCCTCTCAGTACCGGAAGGCCTTTGACTGAACATCCGAGTCTACTGCCGTCACAAGAACGCGCATGCGCAGAGCACGAGCACTATACGTCATCACAGCTGGCAAATGTCAACAACACCACCCCCCGCTCTGCTTGAGAAATGTAGCCGTAGTGTAGCTTTTGGGAGATTTCTTTGTGCGTACATTTTTATTTCAGACTCCAAGATATAGGTTACCAAGATAAAGTGCAATTAAGCTATTTATAATAACACACCTAATTAATGAAATAGGTTATGTGGCAAAGACCACACTTTATTCCGAGGAATGTCATCAAGACATGCAAATTTGGTTCTTTTTCTAAAAATAGCCGTTCGAAAAAGCTTTTAGAAACCTATCCTAAACAATTATTCTAAGTATTATGTAAAATGCATATATTGTTTCAAATTGATATGTTACACAGCCATCAAATAAGGCAGAGATCCAACTACAGTTTTCAAAAAGTATTATGGAGAATAAAGAAGAGCGTCCATTTCCATAGAAAATCTAGATTTAGTATTTACTGATATAAATCAAATAATGGCATTCGTCTGGATCTGGGCGAAATGCATAATATACATGGTATAATTTGTGTAGCCAAATGATTTATTTTATTTTAAATATAATTAATATAATTCTAAATTAATAAAGGTGAGGTCAAAGTTCAACCCCCGGCAATGACCATTTTCTTATAAAAAATAATTTGATAGCTTAAAGGGAAATTTAGAAATAACCTACTTTGGAAAATACATAATTGGAAAAGGTGTTCCAAATTGGATTAGGGCTAACTTATATTATATCAATTTCATTGATGTAATGACAAGTCAGTGTAGTTCAGTAGTATTTTTATAACAGCTATACTACGGGACAGACATGAGGGGTGAATACAGGTTGATTGGGACACTTTTTCCAAGTCATCTCAATGGCAAAAAAGTGTCCCAATCATATCCCTCTGAATGCATCCCTATGCATTTTAAACTAAAGGTATTTTCCTCAAATGTATTCGTTTTAACGTATTCGTCTTTTTAAAACGTATTAATGATTTTACATTGTGTCCTCAAACAAATTTAGCTGTAACCTTTACTAACTATGCACTGTAGGTCGCGCAGTCTGGGCAACCCAATCCTGCATCCCGTGACAATTCTGCGCACGCAAACCCTCTGCACAATTAAAACACTGACGTCAGTAGTCTCACTATCTGACGGACGGAAGACTCAACCAATCCGAAGTCAAGAAAAACAGCCTCAGCCAATGAGATCCCAGGGAGGGTCTCTGAGAAGGCTGGTCTTCGAGACAGGAAAAAAGAGTTCTTGACGGGAGGAGGCGAAAAAGAGGTGAAGTGAACATGGCGAGAGGCTCCCGGTGTTTGAGGAGAGCGGTGGCGGAATGTATAAGAAACGTACCTTCCACAACCAGTCGAGAAACACCGGGCAGGAATGGAGTGAGGTATTTAACGATGGTTTAATGTTTCGAACGGCGTGTGTGCGGTTATGTGAAGATCGAAGTGATTATTGAAATTACTCGCGAGCTGCTGACGATAGTTGGACGGTTAGTTTCGCTCTTACAAATGGATACAATTTAAGGCCAACTTGACATTTGTGTTAACAAAACCTTTATTTATTGTCCAACAATGTATAAATGTATTTGACGTACTCAAATAAATGTGTAAAAAACCACACTAACTTTAGGAGGAAGGGTGGGAGGGAGTCATATCTGGTTGCCAGATAAGTGACAGTGGCAAGGTTAAGATATTATGTAATTGACCAGGTGTATCTAACAAGAGCTTTTCTCATTTTGGAATAATTGATTATCAACTGCATCCAGTGGGTGTTTATTCGAGTGTTTTTATTTTATTAATATAGCTTCAAGCTTAGATGTAGCCTAATGCTTTTAAGGGGAAACAACAAAAAGTTTTTTTTTGTGATTTTATTTTTGGAAATTCCGGTCACCAGCTGCATACAGTTAGTGTTAGTTAAGATTGAATTATTATACAATATAGCAGCACTTTTTTTATTGTGGACATAAACCTTTTGGCACCCATTTACTGAAGAAATAACAAACGTTTGCCACCCAACATGTAACCAAATATATAGTGTAACATAATTTCATTAGTAATTCTTTCCAGACACCTTTGCAGGTATGAGTTTACAGAATTCTGCAGAATATGTGATGTCACAAGCCAAGCTGTGACGTTTATCACTTGTGGCCAGGGACGTAGTGTACCCATACAAAGTGCTGGGCAGCCAAGTGCTATAACTGCTTGGCATAAGGCCATCTGAAGTTTCTGTTCTGTCACTATCTGCTGTCACAGTTATGCATGGCTTGACAGCTCTTGGCAGCACTTGCGCCGACATGAATGAATTTGGGTGCCGGTCTCTCTATTGTGGTGATCTTGTGCCATTTTTAGAGCAAAGTCCCATCTCCTTGCGTTTCAGAAATCTGTATGTGATTGATCTGGCAAACATCGGACACATCTTAATGGAATGGGCTGTTACTACTGCCCTTGAATTGGTTATAGCTGTCAGTGATCTCGCTCTCCTTGTGATTTATGTCTTGACAAATAGAGGGCAGGTTAACATGTCATGATTTGCCTATCCTATATTTCTTTAACCATGCTCCCGGTCCCATGGCATGAATGCACAACTCCATAAGGTTTTGTAGTTAATGATGAACAGTTTGAATCAAAAAGTACACTCTTTTTTTCTAGTACACAACCGCTTTATGCAGCTTGTATTGTGGATTTCTTGTGTGGTCTAATTTGTAAGGCTGGTAGCATCACAGTTGGCATTTTAAGCCCCTCATTAACATTTCAGAAGCTTGGCATTCAAAGTCTTTGTAAATTAAATTAGCCAGTGCATAACAATTAAAACAATAGGCTACCGGGATCTTTTAAATGCTAAATTATTACACACAATTGAATATACAATTTGCACAAGCAAGTCATGATATAGAGCATTGTACGTAAAATGCAACCATATCTAGGCTACATGTAGGCTACTTGCTGTTTTTGCATTTTGGAAAGGTTGTTGACAGCTGTTTTCCAATTTGTTTTGTGTAAATTTTAGTTACAAAAAAGTAACAACATAGAGAGTCTCCTTAATTATAATATAATTTATTAACAATTATTAAGTTGTTTGTTAGGGATACCTCAAGTAAATTAGTAATGTTGAGATGGACATCACTGAAAGTGTTTCAGTGTGTTTATTCAATGAAGGATTCGTCAGCCTGGTAGCTCATAATTTTGTGAATCTTGAAATGATTTTTTTAAAAGAACTGGCTTCAAAGAGTAGTTTTATGAATTGGACTACATTGGTTGTGCTATGTGTATGTGTGCGGCCCACAAGGACAACTCAATTTTAGTTATTTAGTTATTGGGATTTCACAAATTATTGGGATTAGATTAAAGATAACGAGCAACTGTTTTCACTATTCGTAATCAAGGCTCTGTCCAAATCTGGTTAATTGCAAACAGCTGTCTATGTTGTTCATACGTTCTCTCCACTCTTATCTGACTCCGGAGTCGTCTGCTATCTTGACGCATCCAACAAGCAGATAGTGCCTATTGCCTAAATTATCACACTAACAAAGTACACAAAGTCTTGTACAATGCCACTACCTGTCTGAATGACACACTTTCTCCCTGTTTTGTCAACAGATATCTGTCTTCATGTGGAATTCTGATGACCAGAGTGCCGCCCCTCTTCAGGGCTGTGTCAGGTCGTGCTGTGGTGGCTCCTGCCAGGAGCTTCTTCAACTTCTCAGAGTCCTTCAACAAGAGGAAGGAGTACTCTGAAAGACGTATTATTGGGTATGTTCCCAACCAAGTTTGATATGGTGCATGATCTGTTGCGATTTTCTTTTTTTTTTATTGAGGTCCATGATTACATTAGCCCCAGTGTCCCTGCAAATATTGTTTATGTAACAGGACTTGGGAATATTTATTGTGTCAGCTTTCTATGTATCTGGGGTTATTGGAGTATGGATCTGTTCTGGTTATCTCACGTCATCACAAGTTACTTAGGAACAGCTTCTGACAAATGATGCCTGACATTTTTATAGTAGAGGATCAGCTGTCCTGCAGAATAGAGCTCCAGCACATGAACACATACTTAATTTGAAGAAGAACTTGTCTGCAGCCTATGACACAGGACAGGACCATAGACTGTAAAAAAAGATGGACGACGCCCCTTCGCTCTTTTCCATTGGAGAGAACTGAAGCCGCCAGCGTCCCGATATGGCGCTGACATATTGGAACTTGAGTCTGCGCAGTTGCGTTTTCAGGACCAGTCATGCGCAGTCGTGAGCAGGAAGTAAAGCCGCAAAATCAAGGCCCCGCCCCCACTCTCGTTGAATCAATCGCTAGCACATGCCCTGCACTTTCCTAAGTGGACTTGTCTGCTCGGTTCCTCTCCAATGATGTCTGCTGATTGCAGTACCTCGTTAAAATAAGGTAAATACAACTACTAACCACATAGTAAACATTATGAAAAAAAGTCCATTGGTGCTTCAGTGACTACTTCATACGAGAACCTGTCAATCACAGCTGTCAATCATGATGTCACAGGACCGTTTTTATAGCATCAAATAACTAACTAAAAACTAACTTATTTTAAAAACAAACACTTACATCAACGTGATAGAAACTACAGTAAATGACAGAAACTATCTTTAGAAAAAAGATATGTGAAGTGTAATTTAATTGTTTAGTTGGTCTCGCGTCCGTTGAATAACATGGGGAGGCGGGGCTTATGAACTATACTAGGACCGGTCACCGGGGGGCGATCGAGACGTTTTGGCTTCACTTTTGAGGGCTTGTGCGGCACGCTTGGACAGGACACACTACATCCTCCATGTTGGCATTCTCTTTTGACCCATGTGCTCTTTGACCTATGACATTTCACTTCGGTGTTACTCGCACTTGAAAAGAGACACCTAGCTCATAAGCCTCCCCTTATTTATTTACTTAATTATTTTGAAAAACTTCTAAATTTTATTTTATAAATGGTTTAATTAATGGTTTTTATTATTTATTTGTATTAAATTTTATAGTTCCATTGGCCTTATGGAATAGCAAAATGTCTGTATGTTGCACACTTCAGACTCAAAACATGCAGTATGTTATCCAGGTATTGTTCACCTACTGAACACATACTGTGTAGGAGTAAGAACTAGCCTTAAGTACTAGTTTGTCCGACTAACAATTATCCAAGGAGTAATCAGACTTAAGGGCCGTACACACCGGGACGAAAATCGGCGCGCGTTATTCGTCAGTGTTTTTCAAAGTGTTTTTTGTGTTCACACCCAAGCGATTTTCGCTGACGATGAGCCGAGTGAACATGCAAATTCAGTAACCCAAATTCTAACCCTAACCCTGACATTAGATGGCGCTTAATGTAAAACAGAAATACCCCGGTACACAAAGTGGCGCTGCGCAACTTTACGCTTCTGACACTTGCTTGCCACTCAGAAGAAGAGAGCAAGTTTGTCATATAGTTCTTTATGTTATGACACCAACGAGACCAGCAGCTCTACATTCATCTTGCCTTGCATCTTCCTCGTCTTATTTCTTCCCGGCAGTGTAGACGCTACTTGGCGTATATCTTCTTCGCCGTTACGTATGTGTGCTCGGCAAGACCGTTTTGTGTTTTAGCAAGTTGTGTTTTACTGTAACTTTAGAAGCTCCAGACACGTGACCAAAAGCGCCAATCTCATTGGTCGGATAGTTTTTGACGCGGCGCGCCAAACCAAAAAAACGAATCTGAGACGTTTTTTAAAAAATTACGCTTTTACGCGTGGCGTTTTCCGTGTCGGTGTGCACACTCACATTGACGCCCTTTGTTTAGTCACAAGGCGTTAAACGTCGGCGAATATCGCACGCGAAATTCGTCACGGTGTGAACAGGCCTTTAGCCTACATTTCAGATTCAGATTAGACCAATCTACCTTTTTATGACCAGTCTAGATTTAGACTAGATTCTACAGGAAGGTGGTTCTCCTGAGACATACTATTGGTATCCAGAAGGCTGAGCCATGAGAATCACCATTGTACCCTTGCATTGAACCATACATTGCTTCAGGGAAAGTTCTTGTAATAAATGTACCATTAGTAGCTTTGGATAAAAAAATGGTGTGGGACTTGAGTCATTTCTATGAAACTTTTATTTAGTCGTTCATCTTTAACTTGAAGGTCTTAAAATGCTCCAAAACGAGACCTTCAAACCTAAGATGTCCCCACTTGTACCTCTGATGGACCCTGTGTACAAAAAAGTGACTGTAAACAAACAGTGTTTGACCTTTCTTCTGTCTTGATTCCATTCTGCAGTGACTCAATCCCACACTGATATCTGTGCCTTCATATATGATTGGTTGTCTGAATCGACCATCAGAAACATGTTTCAGTGACAGCACTAAATCCATATTCGTCTTTAGCAACAACCTTTTGTTTGGGTCACACCTGTATGTTGATGGGTTATATTTAAATCATCCAATCTCCTTTGCAGTGAGGTTATGAGCTACCATGCCGATATTGTTAGATTTATAGGAAAGGTCATTGTACTCTTCACATTATAACTGTAGATTCTGTGGTGTGACGTAATGGCAAAATGAGCTCAGGGCTGGTAATCGGACAGTTTATGAGCTATCACCATTGTGACCTTGAGCACTTAACCCTGGATTACTCCACTGTATTTGGTGTACTGTAAGTCACTTTGAGTTAAAGTGTCTGCCAAATTACTACTTGCCTGCGTAGAAAGACCTTTCCCCTCTAAACAATTGGTGTGATTTACACAGAGTATTATTATATTATCTTTGCTAACTGTCTTTTCTATGGCATGCAGGTACTCAATGCAGGAAATGTATGAAGTTGTGGCCAAGGTAGAAGACTACCTGCTGTTCGTGCCCTGGTGCAAGCGTTCAGATGTTGTATTTCGCCGCACAGGATTTTGCAAGGCCAAGCTGACTGTGGGCTTCCCTCCTGTGGTGGAAAACTACACCTCTCTCATTACTACAGTCCGCCCTCATTTGGTTAAGGTATGTACAACCCTCTATGCACACCTTGCCAATAGAATCACCATTCTGATTCTATTTACTCGCCAGACTGATATATATATATTCCACCAAATCAGCTTATCTTTGTAAAATGGCACAACTTTTTAAATATCTACACATGTACACTCTTAAAATCAGTCAATCAAGCATTATATTATGATAATCAAGCATTATTTAATGATATAATTTTAATAATTAGAACTAAAACTTGATAATAATGCATGAATACCATAGACCGTAAAAGAAATGTCAAAGTGTTCGCTGTCAAAGTGACGCAAAAATGAATGGGAGTCAATGGAATGCTAACAGCAGGTGAAGGCTTGTAATGGCGGCCCCCGGGGAGACTTCAGTTTCCGGCTGGTGGATTACCCCGTTGATGAATACATATTTGTCATTTTAACTGAACTTAGGACTGGTGGTGGTGCTTAAGATATTGTTGGTCATTCAGAGTTTGTTTAAAAAAAAGATAATAGTAATTCATTATAGTAATTATTATTAAAAGATAATAATATTACTATTAATTCTACTATTAATAATGAAATTATACAACAGATGAGCTGAAAGCACAGGCGAAGCACTGCTACTTGGGTCGCAGAGATATCACGCAACACCTGAAATCCCCCAACTGCGTGATATCTCTGTGCCCAAGTAGCAGTGCTTTGCCTGTGCTTCACCCCAATAGTCCCAAGTCAATATCTGCCTAGGAAATCACCTAGTCTTAATCTGCAGTGCTATTTGTACTCGTTGTGAATACGCAGGCCACAAGAAGTAATTCGTTTTTTTTTTTTTTTTCTTTGATCACTTTTATTCACGACATGCTATCCGGCAACAAAGGATTCCATTCATTAAGCTAAGCTAAGCTTGCGTCGGCACTGCCAGACTAATGCCTGGTTCAGATTACATGATTTTTTTTGTCTGTTACGATAGTCACTGTCCGATTACAAGATTTTGACCCCTAAAATCTTGTCGGGCCATTGACAATAAACATGTCAGACTACACGTTGCTTGCCGACCAATCTTCTCGTGCGGTCTCACACGCACACACATTCACATGCACACATGCTACATGTTCGCTCAGCGTTTGCTCAAACTGATTTGCTGAAATCAAAACAGGAATGATCTCCGACCAATGAAATAGCTGTTTGCGCTTTAGTTCCGCCCACTACCAGAGAAACTGGAATATCTTCTGCTTGTTCTTAAAAGCTGAATAATTCTAGATAAACTCAAAATACAAACGTGAATATCGTTTATATGTAGCGCGTCGATTCTGCGTGGTATGTAATACTCTCTCTCTCTATTTGCGTGTGTGAGAGAAACGCGGCGGCGAGTCACGCGCCTTCACTCTAGAGTTTATGGTACATCAAATACAGGTACGCTGAGCTGAATTTGAAATACTGGTACAGATTGATTCGCTTGACAGAGAGCGAATTCAGGGACGGAAACTCTCAAGTGCTCAGTCAGTGTATAACGAGGGAAAATCTATCTATGCTAACCTTATATTTGGCATCTAACATGCACACTGCCGAGTAAAATCTAAGAATTTATTTAGCCAATGGCTAATGTTAGACATTATTTAGTCGACCAGAGTGAGATTCACTCGCGAGTGATTTACTTGCATTGTAGAGGGTTGATGTACATCTTCATTTTTCTTTAATATAGATCTATTGCATGAAATGATGGCAGTGATTTAGTGGCATATACAGTGTTATCAGACTTTGTTAATCAAGTGTGTGAGCTACAAGTAATTTCTAACTTTTTCTGCTCTTAAGGCATCTTGCTCTGATGGAAAACTTTTCAATAGCCTTGAGACGGTGTGGCGCTTCAGTCCTGGTCTTCCTGGCTACCCCCGTACATGCACCCTTGACTTTGCTGTGAGTATTACCAACACAAACTGGTTTATCGCCCTCAGGTTAAGCTGCACATTTTTTGTTGAAGTTCTTTTTAGTTTACTCGGCGTATGTAGATGAAAAAATACAGCTTTTTAACAGTCTTAATGTTAAAGGATTAGTTCACTTTTTAAAAAACTTTTGCTGATAATTTACTCACCCCCATGTCATCCAAGATGTCCATGTCTTTCTTTCTTCAGTCGAAAAGAAATTAAGGATTTTGATGAAAACATTCCAGGATTTTTCTCCATATAATGGACTTCAATAGTAGCCAAAACGGTTCAAGGTCCAAATGACAGTTTCAGTGCAGCTTCAAATGACTTTAAACATACCAGACGATGAATAAGGGTCTTATCTACCGAAACGATGCGCCATTTCGAAAATAAATAAAACCGTTTAAGTATTATTAGCACAAATGCTCGCCTTGCTCTGTTCTCCTGTTCGAACTCGTTCATCAAAATGAACAAATCTTTTTTCGAGTCATTTCGTTTGTTGAATGAACAAAATGACTCGAAAAAAGACTCGTTCAAAATGAACAAATCTTTTTTCGAGTCATTTTGTTTGTTGATTGAATAAAATGACTCGAAAAAAGATTTGTTCATTTTGATGAACGAGTTCAAACAGGAGATTCACGAACGTGCATCTCAGGACAGAGCAAGGCGAGCATTTGTGCTAATAATACTTAAACTGTTTTATTTATTTTCGAAATGGCGCATCGTTTCGCTAGATAAGACCCTTATTCATCATCTGGTATGTTTAAAGTCCTTTGAAGCTGCACTGAAACTGTCATTTGGACCTTGAACCGTTTTGGCTACTATTAAAGTCCATTATATGGAGTAAAATCCTGGAATGTTTTCATCAAAATCCTTAATTTCTTTTCAACTGAAGAAAGAAAGACATGGATATCTTGGATGACATGGGGGTGAGTAAATTATCAGCAAAAGTTTTTTTTAAAAGTGAACTAATCCTTTAAAGATTACATAAACACTAAATATACTTAAGTCTGAAGTATATGTAGGGTATTTTGCAAAGACACCTGTTTTACCATTGCTCATACGAGAATATTTAAGAAATGAAAGTTGTCGTCATTTATTCACCCTCATGTGAATGAGGGTTCACCCTAAACTCTTTTTTCATCTTTGAAACACAAATTAGGTTATTTTCAGCATTTTTAATTTCTATTGAAAGTTTGTTAAACCAAAACACTTCAGACACTGTTGTTTTATGCGATTAACAGATTTACTTTCACCCTTTATTCACATATAAACTTTGATCAACACATACATAAAGCTTGTTAAATATGGTAAATGGAAGCTGGTTCTTGTGTGTCAAGCAAGTACATTTCAGCTTGCTCAAGAAGTCCCATTCTCCTTCTCTTATATTTCAAAAAAGTCTTAAAATAAAGAGTTTTGGGACTTTGAACCAGCTCTGAGATGAGTTATAACATTTATCAATTAGAACATTTGATTCAAAGCATAAATTGAAAATGGGGAAAAGGGGGAAAAAGATTGTACTTGGCTCCTATTAAAAGGAAATTAAACATCTAACGTTACTCATCCCATAAAGCACTGCGAAAAATGTAAATGAATCAGTTTGTCTTTATAATGGTATCCTACGAAAACATACTGCTTTGATTTCATAACGGTGGCTTTGCTGCAACGCTGAAAAAAGATTCACCAATCAGTTTCATTGCTTCTGGTGTTTGACTGTTAAACGTTTTTGTAATTATTTTGTTTATAAGTCATCACACTTAATTTTACACAAGCTTGTATATGCTTGGTTTATGGGTTTTACTTAAGGAACACGCCTTGTGAGCTTTATAAATGTCGACGTTGGACTGTCTGTAATTCGCTGCTTCTTTCTGTTCCTAGATTTCCTTTGAGTTCCGCTCACTCCTGCATTCTCAGTTGGCCACCGTTTTCTTCGACGAGGTCGTGAAGCAGATGGTGTCAGCCTTCGAGCGGCGGGCGTCCAAGCAGTTTGGCCCGGAGACACAGATCCCACGCGAACTCATGTTCCATGAGATCCACCACACGTAGTTCATTCCACAGCTTCAGACGGATGGGGAGGGGGTGTCATTCAGGGAACTGGGGGTTTTATTGAAAGCATACATTTAGAGTATTATAAAGACAGTCGAGAGAGCGGGAAAGCTGTGTGGCTGAATATCGTCAGTGCCTGGTCCAAACAAAACAGTTGATTTAAAACATTTTATGCTAAAAAACATGGCTGGATCTTTTTATGGGGGGCTTGATTGTCCCCACTGAGCCCTGCCCCACTACCTCCATGTTAACTTTTTTAAAACCCGCTGTCAATATGGTGCCAGGAACCGTATTTTTTATATGAGGACCTTGACATGGTTTTAAAAACAGCTGCCAAAAACCATAATGGCTTCATGCATTGTACAGTAGACAAAGGTCATGGGTTTCTTCGAAAAGACATTATTTTGAGGTATTTGAATGTGCATTATGGAAAGATTGTCCCTCACGTTACACAGTTTATGTGACAGGTGAGTGATGTATTTATTTAAAAGCTTTTAGGTGATCCTTTAAGATTTCAAGAAAGGGACGAGGAGACTCAACTTGAGTGCATGCGTCACGTGCAGAAGACTGACAGTTACTGCAGGCAAATGCACATAAAGCGCTATCAGGGTATCAAGATTGCACACCGGACTCAGGTCTGTTGTATTCTTGCATACCAGCACAAATAAAGGCTTGAAAAATATACGCTAAGAGGCTGACAAAAAAACACTGCCTTGCGTTATACAAATTTGTGCAGTTTTTTTTTTTGGCGGTGGCGCTCCAGTTCACTCCTCCGATGGAAGTGAAATCTCATGATTTTAAAAGTCCATACTAAAGACTGCTTTTCTCTCCTAGAGGTGTGCAATATATTTGTATGTGTTTTTTAACAGACTGCTCACCCATCTACGATATCCACTGCAAAGGGCCCAAACTCTGGGAACAGAGAGCGTACCGAATCTTTCCCAGAGCTCTCGTCAGATTGTAGTGAGGTATCTTTCGCCACCGACCTTTAAAGATTCCAATTTTTACAGTGAAAGTTACATATTTATCCTTATCTTAAATACATGTATGCGTGTAATCCGTGTATCCTATATTTATTTTGGTTATGGGTTAACCACGTGTACATATCTGATGTAAGACCACAGACTAAACTTTAGTGCGCAACTGAGCTACAAAAAAAACAAAAGAATAATCATTTTTTTTTCTTCATTTCTTTATTTTTGGGATATCTTTTTTTTGTTTGTTTTAATTGAGGTGTTTTAATGAGTGTGTTGTGGGAGAATGTATATCCTGCCTGCATGGTTTATAAACTATTTTTATATGTAAAACCTAGCCTTGTCTGGTGTGGTTTGTGTTTTGTTTATCAACATCTGGTTCTGACTAGTTTCCGAACTTAAAATAGGTTGATCATGTGAGGGGGTAATATTAGAAGACTTCCAAATAACCCATTTTATGACCCCTAGTGGCCAGTGTCAGTGACGGCTCTAAGATCTAATTACAACACACTGGCTGTGTTGGAATGGAATATTAGTGTCATGAAAATGTGCAGAACACCGTATGCTGCCTACTATTTTTAGTTTTAGATAGTGTGTGTGAAATGGAATTAATTATGCAATGGTATAAGTATCAAACTAAGGCATGTAACATTTGTCACAAGTCCTTTTACCCAGAAAGAAATGGTTATTTATTTTGCATTGTTATAGAATACTAAATTTCTATTATTAATGTGGAAGAAATACTGCTGTTTAATAGTATTATGTTATTTACAGCCTTTGGATCATTGAAGCAGTCATTTATCATCCTGAGAGAAGTTTTGGTAACACTGTCCTTGTTACAGACATATGTTAAATGTAGTAATAACAGCAAGATATGCATAATTGCATGCAATTAACCCCGATTCAAACCCTACATCCTAACCTTCACAATATAGTAAGTACATGTTCTAAATATTACAAAGTACTTAAATAGATAATTACACCGTAACAAGGACACCTTATATGAAGTGTAACTGAAGTTTTTTGCAAAGTACAGGAACACATTCACAAAACTATTAGTCATCTGATCTCTGAAAGTTATTAAAACTATTAAATGTTACATTAGATCATTAATCTACATTGAGATAAAGTTTTGACTCATGAGGCTTACAAAGACTGCATTTATACAACCAAAAATACAAGTATTATTTAAAATTAATTATTTTAATATTACAATTTAAAATATCTTTTTAATAATGTAATTAATTCCTGTGATGGCAAGGCTGAATTTTCAGTATCATTACTCTAGTCTTCATTGTCACATTATCCTTTAGAGCTCAATAAACAATTTTTATTATATTTTTATATAATTATTTATTTTTTAGGATGCTTTGTTAAATAAAAAGTTCAAAAGAAATAAATATATTTTGTAACATTATATATGTTATATATGTTATATATATTAACTCAAAAAAAGAAAATCTTACTGAAACCCCATTTTTGAAAGGAGGTGTGTATGAACTACTGATCTGGATTAGTTTGCCCAAAAAAAATAAGATTCTGTCATTTACCTCAAACCTGTTTGGAGAATTTTTTTATTTTTTTTTAGCATCTTCATGCAATTCTTTTAGAGACAACGCTAAATTAATGTGCTGTCAAACTCCAAAAGGACAACAAAATTGCACAAAATGTATCAAAGTATCTTAGGAGGCCTGGGGGCTGTTCCATAAACCAAGATTAGAGTATAAGCCAGGCTTATTTCGGTTAGTCAGGCTTATTTTTGGTAGATTCGGTTTCATAAATCAAACTTAAAAAAGTTCAAACTCAGTTACCCTGGCAACTAATGCTGGGAAACTAGCCTGGTCCAGGGCAGGCTAACTGTCAGGCTAAGCCTCAGTTGTTACACAGATCCTCAACACTGACCGACAAGAACACAATGATATTACCACTGACACTCTCTAATACCATTATTGGACTTTATGTTGACTTTACTCAACTTAAGTTGACTTTACTCAACTTATATAAGGCTACAATATAGACAATATAGACACATATAGGCGTTTTAAAGTTGTCCATTTAGGACATGTCATTTTTGTAATAAAGACATTTTAATTAAGGAGTGCCTCGGTTATCAGAGAATTCTTTCTCTACACTGTCTCTTTTATATATATATATATATATATATATATATATATATATATATATATATATATATATATATATATATATATATATATATATATTATGTACTTTATTATGTCTTTCAATTCAAACACATTTAACACAATTATACAAATGGACAGTTCCTTTAAAAACATCATATTTTCCCCCAATAAATATTCCTTATTTTTCCTTCTACTTTTTTTTCTTTTGTGATAATACCAACACATACATATAAATAAAACAATAAATAAATATTAATAAAAATATAACATTCACATATATAAAACTCTTAATGACACATAATTCCTAATGGTTATTCAAGTAATATTATTTAAATATCAAATATTAAATATTAAATAAATAAATAAATTAACAAATAACTAGAAATTTAACTAGAAAAATAACTAAAAAAGGGAAGGTTACATAAAAATGTAATGTAGGCCAATATATATTACTTTATTTTATGGAATTTTCTTTGATTTTAGAGTTGCACATATCTTATCAAAATGTATACATTTGTTCTTAATTTAATGTTATCCTCTCCATAATGTACTTCAGAAACTAAATCTAACCACTCATTTAAAACTGGGGATTCTTGCTTTCTCAAAAAATTATTGCATTAAAGCTGTAATTCTCAGCATTCTAAATAAGTATACATCATCTTTATAAAGTAGCATAGGTCCTATACCCAAAACTATATTTTGTATCTTTATATATTTAGTTTCTTTAAAAAATTCTTCCCTGAATTAGGCTACTTCTGTTCAATTTCTTTTTTTTTATTAGAAGTATAAAATATATGAGTGTAATGAGCTAGAAGTTCACTGCAACTTATCCAACATCCTAAAGAGAAATTATTATAATTAGAAGATATTTCTAGTGTTATAAAATATCGCATATTAATTTTCCAAGCAAAATGTATATTTTAGTCAGAATTATTGCGCTCCTATTTGGCGCGCATGCGCGCAGCAGCGCTCGTTCAATATGAAGATTAGCAGCAAAATGGATACATTTGCACGACTTTCTAACATTTACAGATGGAGAATATAACTGTAAAATGTAATTTTTGCACTGAGGGGGGAAAAAACATGTCACAAACGCATAAAACAGCACAAAATATATGCTGTTTGATGGTGGATCGATTTGATCCACGATCGACCTCTAGGGCTGCTTCAGAAACGCGTGCACACGCAATTATCTAGACTAGATAAACCTGGATCAAATTAGTGAGATTGCGTGAACTTCAATTACCTTTTATGGAACCACTTTAGCCCCAACTTATTTGTTAGGCTCATTCAAGTCCGGTTTTGGAGTTTAATCCCCGCTTTTCTAAGCGTCTTTTATGGTTTCACAGACAGGGTTTAGATTAAGCCAGGATTAGGCCTTAGTTCTGTTAAGACATTTATGAACGTGACTTAGAAAAAAACATTACTGGCGTGAATCTTAAGACAAAACAATGGCACCGACATATTTTAAGATATTTCAGTGCCAGTTGCTTTTAGTTGAAACAGCTCAAACATACATTTTAGTCTAGAACTAGGCTATGAAACCGGGAGAAAATGTCTCAAGTCATTAGTGGAGAAGTCCTAGTCACGCCATCACTACAAGGCTGCGCGCGCTCTCAAGTACGTTCTGTATGGTGAATGTGTAAAGTATGAATGTAATCAGGACGTACTACATTCGCCATGTTGTAATTATGTGACGTACCAGGATCAGTTGCGTTGCTTCACTGCCATCCATAAATCCTCTCCCGTGGCCTCATGGGATATTACGTGGCCTCATGGGATATTAAAGTGTCTATCGTATGCACACTAAGAATCTCGCCGAAAGAAGGTCATCCCGGGACTTTTTGCCTACTCTTTTATGAGTATGGTGATTTCAGACATACGTCACATACTGTTTTTTGCCTACTATATAGTAGGGTAGTATGCAATTTTAGATGCAGGCTAAATTCATTATTTTAAAAGGATTATCTTCCAGAGAAGGAAGCCACTGATTGGCTAGGACATTGATGGGACAAAATTCATTTCTTTGTGAACACTGAATTTTATTAAATAAAAAATACAGAATTAATGATTATATTGTACGAAACATTGTTGGATGATTGCTGCACATTCATAGAGAATATAGCTTAAAACAACAAAACAAACAAACAAACTCTCTTGATGAACAGCAGTTTTTCAAACACGATTCTGTACCACTAGATTACCGAAGAGTTAGATCTTTAAAATGAATTCACACTAATTGTATTCAGTATATTGTTGGGCATACGCTTGTATGGCTGTTTTTAAACTGATGTACAACAAGTTCACCCATCCCTCCACTTAACCTTACTCACAAACTCTAGCCTTGACCAAAAGATGTTTAACGATCAGATTTTAAAAGATTAGTTCACCCACAAATAATTCTATAACAATGTCATTATATAACAATTAAAAATCAAGTCAGCGGGGCCCAATGCTTTTTTGAGCCCATTGATACTTAAAGTATAAACTTTGTTTCACAGTAGAAAAAAAAAAACTTACAGGTTTGGAATAACATAAGGGAGAATAAATTTTTCATTTTTGGATCAACTCACTTAGATATTAAACCAGAAATTTCTTTTTAGCAAACAATTCTGCAAACTGATATCCAAGTATTTCCATTCAGTGGGAAAAACTATAACTGAAAGGCAAAACAAGTACATGCTTTGTTAATTATCCTCAAATGAGGGTTTTATTTTTATATGAAACAATGAACCATGTACACACAAAAAAAAAAGAACTGTTCAATGAAGTGGAATTTTTTTTAAAGATACAACTGATCAAAGTTTCAACTACTTTCTTGCTCATGAAGGCAGACTTTAACCATGACGTCTGGCTTTTTAAGCCCCTACAGATGGTCTGATTCAGAACCAGATGATACAACAGCATGACAGTATGCAATTTGCTAAATGCACTTTCCCATTAGACATTAGTGAGCACAATGTTACAGAACAAAGGCGAACAGACTCATTATCCCTGGTCACATGATCAGGGAACTTGTCTTTAAAGAAGTAGGGTGATGTCTTTAGCCATGAGTAAAGAGATAAGATTGGACAGTGGTGGAAGGATGGGAGACTGTAACGTCCATTTCTTTTGCTCCATGTTCAGACCACTAGCACTCAGTTTCGGCAGGTTTTTCCAAGTCAAAGGGGAGGGGCAAATCATGTCCACTGCCCACAACCCTTCCACTAAAGTCAGTGCAAATCGGTTTAGAATCCCATGCCTCCCATTCCACCCATTCCACCCATGCCTCCCATTCCTCCAGCCGGCATGTCCTCTTTCTCCTTCGGTAGCTCGGTGACAACGGCTTCAGCAGTAGACAGCAGAGACGCAACACCTGCGGCGTCTAGCAGTGCCGTCCTCACGACCTGCAGGGGGAGACAAATTTAATTATAACAAAAGACCATTTTGTTTTTGTTAGGGATGCACAGATATTACAATTCTGGCAGATACTAATAAGCCAAAAATTATGTTCATGTTATAGCCAATAACTGTTAAACGGCAAATATTAAAATTCAATACCATTTTGTCTAAATTAAAATCAGTTTAAAATAAATGCTACAACTGAGTTTAGGCAATACATTAAAATGTATTGGGCATCACAATAAAATATATAAAAATGTAGCATCAGTGTGATTATTATTATTTTAAAGGGTACCGATCATGGAATTTTAAAAATTACCTTTCATGTAGTGTGTAACAGATCTAAGTGAACAAAAACATCCTGCAAATTTTTAAATATGAAAGTTCACTGTATACAAGTTATTGTCTCTCAAAAGTAAGAGTCGACTCTGAGTTGCTGATATGAATCGATAGACAAACGATGCTTTCTCTCTAACTTTCGTACATCACTTGTACAAGTTATTTGAATTCGACACGCCCACTCATTGTGCGCGCCGAGCAGACCGACAACATGTCGACGAGACTCTGTTCTGAAGTGCAAATCAAAAGCAAACTTTTTTTTTCACTGCCCAGGGACAAGCATGTGAAGACTCAGTGGCTAGAGTTTATATTTACAACTATACCACACAAGTATAGCCACCTTGAGCTGTGTTCGCATTATTTTAATGACGATCGCTTCACAAACACAAATGCTTTCAAGTGTGGATTCGCGAGTCGCCTGATACTGAAGGAACAATACCAAGTTTATTTGGATCAGCTTCCTCCTCCGAATCACAACCTGTAAATACTATTAATAATTGTTGCTTTTGTGTGTGTGTGTGTGTTGTGTGTGTGTGAGAGAGTGAGAGTTTTTTGTTTTTTGAAATATGTGAAATTATGTGAAGCGTATTGTAGTACTGCAGTGCTTTATCAATATGTTTAAGCTTTGGCCTAACGCAAAATATAACTGACTGCGTCATCTGACCAATCACCGCCGATTAGCGTCACGCAAAGGAGGGGTTTGGACAAATGAGTCGTCAAACGAATCATTAGGGAGTCGGTGAGCAAATCAGCTAAAAATAAATACATATTATAAGACAACAAAAGTGTTTTTTGTCATTGCATGCATGTAAAACTGTTGTTGCGGACTCCCAGAACATTATTAGGAACATTTTAAATGCCATAATAGGTACCCTTTAATGAATACATTCAGAGCAAGGACTGAAAAAGTGACATTGAAGACTTTTTGATCAAATAAATGCAGCATGGATGAGCATAAAATAGTTTCAAAACATACTTTTTTGATTGACCCCAACCTTGTTTTAATGGTAGTGTATATAATGTCAGCCAATATGGTAATGATATATTAGATCCCTGTGGTGAAAATCATGTTTGTAATGTTGTTTATGTCTATGTGGTGTTTTTAATGTGAATTTGCACATGGTTTGTCAAAGCATAAGTCAACACCATTGCTAAGTATTTTCTCCTTAAAACTATTTCAATTTTGTCATTTTGTAAAAATAAAATAAATTAATTAATAAATAAATAATTTGTGATCATAGATTAGTTTTAGAAGATACAAATATTGAATACAGAGGGATTTTATTTAAAAGCCACTTTGAAAGAAGTTATGATTAAATCAGTGACATCTATGTTTGTGAACCGCACATACACACCTTTGTGGGGTCGATAATGCCTCTTTCGACCATATTGACATATTCTCCAAGCATAGCATCATATCCAATCTCTGGAGAGCCCTGCAAGATCTTTTCCACCACCAGAGAGCCTTCAACTCCTGCATTCTTGGCAATGGTCATTGCAGGAATACGAAGAGCTCTGCGAATAATGTCGATACCTGGAAGAATAAGCAAAAAACAAAAAAGTCAGTTTTAAGTTAACAGGGTTATTTCTTTTAGGATCTGGACTGAGGATGAGATATCCAGTCCTTACCAATCTTCTGATCAGAATTGGCTGGCTTGATGTTCTCCAGGGCTGGGATGCAGCGGAGCAGGGCGCATCCTCCACCAGGAACGATTCCCTCTTCCACAGCAGCTCGAGTGGCATTCAGTGCATCAGTGACACGGTCTTTCTTCTCATTTACTTCAACGTCACTTGTTCCACCAACCTAACAAAATAGTGATTTTTAATTAGGATGATGCCAGATAAATGCATTACACTAAGTTACATGCTTACCGCTTTCATACCTTAATCACAGCCACTCCATCAGAGAGTTTGGCCAGACGCTCGTTGAGTTTCTCCTTCTCGTAGTCACTGCTTGTGCTCTCTAGCTGTTCAGCAATCTCATTCGCACGCTTCTCAATGGCTGATGGATCACCGCGGCCTTTGAGGAGCATCGTGTCATCCTTTGTCACGATGACCTCACCGACCTGGCCAAAGTCATGTAACTGGATATCCTCAATGGCCAGACCCATAGCTTCATCACCAAACACCTAAAAACAGTTCAGGGGTGTTAAAAGACTGGGCAATGGCAAATACCTCATGATATGATACACGTCACAATTTAATATGTTGATGCATCACATTGTGAGACATTTTAAATTAGTTCATTTAAAATCATGAATACAGACGAAGACAAGACGGGTACATACGGTGCCTCCAGTGGAAACTGCCATATCCTGCAGCTGGTTCTTCCGGTTATCCCCGAATCCTGGAGCCTTGACTGCCACGACCTGAAGTCCAACCTTCAACCTGTTGGTGAGATTTAGCATTGACCTTTATCCCAGAACCTTTAAATAACAGGCTACCAAAATACTATTTCTACAGTAGTTTAACCTAAACCTAGTTCTCAATCATATTTATCAATTTCACACATTTCTTGTGGACCTAATGTTATTTATGTTTGGAAAAACAAACCTGTTGAGGACCAGAGTGCTGAGTGCTTCTCCATCCACATCTTCAGCCACGATGACCAGAGGCTTGCGATGCTGGTTGGCAATTTCCAGAGCTGGTACGATGCTCTGTACGCTGGAGATCTTCTTCTCACTCAGAAGAATGTAAGCATCCTGGAACTCACACTTCTGGCCTAGAAGCAGAGAATAAACGCCGTTTTCATTCCAGCCTTAATACTGGTACATACACATGACTTTCCAATACCAAATACGCACCTTTTGCGGTGTTGATGAAGTAGGGAGAAATGTAGCCACGATCAAACTTCATGCCCTCAATGATCTCAAGCTCGTCATGTAAGGTTTTACCATCCTTTAAACAATAATAACAGTTCGAGTCTGGTATATTTTAAAGACCAAACCATCATTCCATCTGTACTAAAAACTACTTCCACTGTAGCAACCTACCTTCACTGTAATAACACCCTTGCGTCCAACTTTCTTCATGGCATTGGAGATGATGTTACCAACTTCAATGTCTCCATTGGCAGAAATAGTGGCCACCTGTATCAAAGAAAGATTGGCGGAAATAATAATAAAAAAAGGTCCAAAGAATTCTTTAGTATTTACGGTTAAGGTCACCATGAAATCTGAACTGACTGTTCTTATTTAAACTTATTATAAAAAAAAATGTAATTCATGTGCTTTAATCAAAATACACCCAAACGTGCAACTACATCTCTTTTCTGATGTGTTCACCGACGCAAAGGGTAGGACAACTTGTCACTTACATGAGATCGCAGCAATAGCAAACCACAACAATCCAATCAATTCCCTGAAGCCCCACTCTAATTTTTTTCTTGTTCGAGAAGTTGTTTCACTTGAACATACATTACAATAGGGAAGAAAAGACTACTGCAACTTCCATTTCATGTCGAATTTAAGACCACTTTTTACCTGAGCAATTTCCTCTGGTGTTGTGACTGGCTTGGAGAGTTTCTTGAGTTCATTGATGATTTCTTCCACTGCCATCATGACTCCTCTACGGATCTCCACAGGGTTGGCACCTTTGCTGATGGTGTCAAATCCCTCCTTGGCAATAGCACGTGCCAGTACTGTGGCGGTTGTAGTGCCGTCACCAGCCTCCTCATTAGTATTGTTGGCCACGTCCTGTACCAGCCTGGCCCCGATGTTCTTATACCGATCTTTCAGGTCGATACTTTTAGCAACTGTGACACCATCTTTGGTGACTTTGGGCTCCCCCAGCTCTGCTCAATGATAACGGTGCGACCCTGAGGGAAAAAGGCCAATCTAGTTGTGTTTCTTCCATTAATGATTACAAACTTGGCTTTCTGTCCCTCCATAGACAGCTACGCAACTACAACTACTGATCTGTTTATTTTGAAGAGTCAAAGTTTCAGTTGCGTAGCTGTATACGGAGGGACAGAAAGCTCTCAGATTTCATCAAAAATTTCTTCGTTTGTGTTCCAAAGATGAACGAAAGTCTTGCAGCTTTGGAACGACATGAGGGTGAGGAATTAATGACAATTTTATTTTTGGGTGAATTATTCCTTTAAGAGCAATAACATGTCTGCTGTTCCTCTAGAAACTTGTCAAACTAAGCATACCTTTGGTCCCATGGTGACAGCCACAGCATCAGCCAAAAGGTCAACGCCCTGAAGCATGAGGGCCCGGGCATCTGCACCAAACTTCACGTCCTTGGCATACGCACGAGTCAGGTGTGGGGCCAGCGCCCTGCATACTGGCCTCATCTGTTTCATTACACTGGGTAAACGCAGCATTTCTAAGAGAAAGAGCAGAAGCATAACATTCAATATTAAAAAAATAATAATATAAAAGTTATTAATAGACCATTAAAGTAATAGTAAAAAAAGTGAATTGTTCTCAGAAGACTGGTGATTATCAACTTTGACTCAAATGCTCCTCATTGTCCCCTTTTCTGTTTTTTTTTTTTGTTGTTGTTGTAATTTTGGATAAGGATAATGATTTTTTTAAAACATTTTATTCACAATTTTCTTCTCGCTAAAATATTTTAGAGCTTGGCATAACTAAACTATTGTTCTTTAAAAATGCCCACAAGATCTTGGCAATTCTTTATAAAAATACCCACAAGATTTTGTTAATTTACATGACTTTTCCCAGTGTAGAAATCACACTTTCAGAATGGGGCGTATCCAGGTTTTCCAACACCCTGGAAATACTGGTTCTTCAAATACTAAAAAATAAAATTAAAATATAAAATGTGGATTTTTAGTTGTTTTGTCTTTGTTAGTCACCTTTGGAAGTTTGCCTCAGCCCCCTGGGGGCTGTTCCATAAATGAAGCTTAGAAAAGCGGGGATTAAACTCCAAAACCGGACTTGAATGAGCCTAACAAATAAGTTGGGGCTAAAGTGGTTTCATAAAAGGTAATTGAAGTTCACGCAATCTCACTAATTTGATCCAGGTTTATCTAGTCTAGATAATTGCGTGTGCACGCGTTTCTGAAGCAGCCCTACAGGTCGATCGTGGATCAAATCGATCCACCATCAAACAGCGTATATTTTGTGCTGTTTTATGCGTTTGTGACATGTTTTTTTCCCCCGCTCAGTGCAAAAATGACATTTTACAGTTATATTCTCCATCTGTAAATGTTAGAAAGTCATGCAAATGTGTCCATTTTGCTGCTAATCTTTATATTGAACGAGCGCTGCTGCGCGCATGCGCGCCAAATAGGTCCGCAATAATTCTCACTAAAACATACATTTTGCTTGGAAAATTAATATGCAATATTTTATAACACGAGGATTATCTTCTAATTATAATAATTTATCTTTAGGATGTTGGATAAGTTGCAGTGAACTTCTAGCTCATTACACTCATATATTTTATACTTCTAATAAAAAAAAAAGAAATTGAACAGAAGTAGCCCAATTCAGGAAAAAAAATTTTTTAAGAAACTAAATATATAAAAGATACAAAATATAGTTTTGGGTATAGGATCTATGCTACGTAATAAAGATGATGTATACTTATTTAAAATGCTGAGAATTACAGCTTTTAATGCAATATTTTTTTTTTGAGAAAGCAAGAATCCCCAGTTTTAAATGAGTGGTTAGATTTAGTTTCTAAAGTACATTATGGAGAGGATAACATTAAATTAGGAACAAATGTATACATTTTGAAAAGATATGTGCAACTCTAAAATCAAAGAGTATTCTATAAAATAAAGAAATATATATATTGGCCTACATGAACTACATTTTTATGTAACCTTCCCTTTTATTTCTAGTTATTTGTTATTTTATTTATTTACTTATTTAATATTGAATATCACAAAAGAAAAAGAAAAGTAGAAGGAAAAATAAGGAATATTTATTGGGGGAAAATATGATGTCTTTAAAGGAACTGTCCATTTGTATAATTGTGTTAAATGTGTTTGAATTGAAAGACATAATAAAGTACATTTTATATATATATATATATATATATATATATATATATATATAATATATATATATATATATATATATATGCTAAAATATTTGTTAGTTGGACATTATATGTCCCTTATTTAGAATTTTAAACCTACAAGTGTATTTGGGGTAAATCAAATGTAGGCTAATATACTGTCAATTACTAAGCTCAGATTAATCTTACCAGTTAAAATTTATAATGTGCTTTTGTAATTATTTATTTTTTGATTTTGTGATTTTAACTTCTGCTTTAAAAAGATTTTTTTTTAGATTGTGTTCATATGTTCTTCTAATAATCATAAACATGTTCTAAAACAAAAAACAGACAAACTGCCAAATAAAACCAGAGAGAAATGTATTCATAAATCTTTAAAACAATCTAATTAAATCTTGGGCACAAAACATTCAGCCAGTAAAAAAACAAAACCTGTAGTATGTATAGGCCTATTGTTTTTATCTATCTATATATCTATATCTATAAATACAGTACATATATATAAAAATATAGTGTAGAGTGACAGTGTAGAGAAAGAATTATCTGATAACCGAGGCACTCCTTAATTAAAATGTCTTTATTACAAAAATGACATGTCCTAAACGGACAACTTTAAAACGCCTTATATATGTGTCTATATTGTAGCCTTATATAAGTTGATTTTCTGTATACTGTGTATTTATTTTTGGACTAATAATGTTAATAAAGTCCAATAATGGTATTAGAGAGTGTCAGTGGTAATATCATTGTGTTCTTGTCGCTCAGTGTTGAGGATCTGTGTTACAACTGAGGCTTAGCCTGACAGTTAGCCTGCCCTGGACCAGGCTAGTTTCCCAGCATAAGTTGCCAGGGTAACTGAGTTTGAACTTTTTTAAGTTTGATTTATGAAACCGAATCTACCAAAAATAAGCCTGACTAACCGAAATAAGCCTGGCTTATACTCTAATCTTGGTTTATGGAACAGACCCCTGGTTGAGAACCCTACATTTAAAGTTTAAATTTTAAAACAAACAGATAGCCCCGCCCAAAACTCACGGTATTGGTTGAGGGTGGCAGACAGCCGTTTCTGATTGGCAAATAGCCACAGACGCCACTCAAGCTTCTTTTTTATTTTACATAGCCTAGTCACAGACTAATGTGATTTGTCAGGAATTTTAGTGATAAATCTGTACGACAGTAGCGGCATTTTAATACATGGCATTAATTTATAAGAAAATACTTCTTTTTTTTAAACCACATACAAAAATAAGTCTATTGTCGAGGTCACATAGCCACCCCATATAAAAAAAATAGACTTTGCCCCCGGTGGTCCTTAAATGGATTACACTACCTGATTAATTCATTCATTCATTCATTAACCGAACTCTTTATACTTAATGTCCTTATCAAAACATTCCGTAAATTGTTTTAATATTGATCTAGTAAATGTGAGGTGGTAATCACAATTTCATGGTTCTCATGGATAATGTTTCGGGGGAAAAAACATTTTTAAAAAAAATCAAAAGAGGAAAAAAGGTTTTAAAACGCAGAGCTAAAAGGTCAACTAAACTCAAATGTGTGGTTCACGTAAACGTGTAGATGCAGAGTCCCTCATCTAGCTACCCCACGTGTGTTCAGGGCGTCCGTCACAAGGTCAAAATCACTCCGCGTCACGACGGAGACGGAAATGATCCCTTTCATCTCCAGAAGTTCACGTTACTTCCCGGGGTATTCCTTTTGTTTTATTAAAACTACACATTGTAGCCCTGCCACCGATTAATTCTTCTATACATATATACTATTCTTAGGCCTCAGTTTTATAGAATTTGCTGTAGTTAGCATGCGAGCTATCACAATCACTATATTTCACAAGACTGCTGCGCTTTAATTCTTTTGCTTATAAAACAATAACGTTATTCAAGGCAGCAGATATAACACCAATGCAGTATAATGGTTAAGCAGTGCATATGCGAAACACGTTTGTTAGTCTAATTCTGATAAACAGCATCTGCAGTAACGTATAAATACTAAAATATGACTAAATTACAGCTAACTAGACAATAAACATGCACAATGTTACTTTCAAATCCAAGAAACAAACTGACAGTTCTAGCATTACATGATGGTGTTACGTATCTGCCTGTTTGATCTCAATAACTTCATTTTTATATTACCAGGCCAGTAAAAAAAGGGTTATGCAATATAGTATGTTCATACGATTTTATAGAGGTGGAAAATTCTCTAAATGACTTACTGCAGAGTGGTCTGGAGGTGAGAGAAGGGATGCTCGTGACCGTCAGTACAGCAGATGATCTCTCAGATGAGCCGCCGCTATAGATGTGCTGCAGTTACACTTAGCGCACATGTGTTCTTCATCCGGGTAACCTCCCGGCCGCCCTGACATCTGAATAACACAACACTCTCATTAAATACATGATTATTCTCTTTAAATACATACATCCTGTCATTTGCTTTTTGCCTCAATGTCACAGAACACATTTTATTGATACTGAGGAAAAATATAAATAAACTATACTAAAATTGGCCATTATATTGTTATTATGCTCGTTCCTGGGTTTCAAGTTCGAGAATTTTCGCTGATTCTATTGGAGAAAAAATACGTCAGAGGTCAGGGTTGTGCAACCACCGATTTTATTGCGTTTTACAAATGTCTATGGATTTGTTAACAGGTTTATAATATATTTGTATTTTGTATTATATAATTATCAGTGTTTATTATTATTTATTTAAATATATTGCCACTTTAACCATTCATTCACAACCTTTATTTTGTTTTTTACTATTTCTTTGGTTATTTGTAATCTACTTCAGAATTGACTCCAATTTAATTTTTTTGTCGTCTTTTTAGAATAGAAATTACACAAAAAATAAATATATATTGAAATGTCTTTGTCAAACTTTTAGGCAATCGAGGAATATTCTAGAATGCAGGACGGGGTCGGTAAGGATTGTCTTTTGGCGCATGCGCAGTAGCTTTCCAGACATTTCTTCTTCACGTGGATCGCAGGAGTGAACAGTGAAGTGATCCAGTGTGACTGTCCTATGCTGCTCTGTCCCACGCTCATTTCAAAAGATCAACAAAAATGGTAAGACGCGTAAAATAATTCATCTAGCTGCATCATCTGAATAAGTTGTTTCAATGGTTATTTGATCTTTGTGAATGAGATCGCGCAATGTTTTATAATCCTCCATCAATTGCAACTGCAAGGTCACGGTTAGTAATGTAGTCATGCTCTGACTTTATATGAGATAATGATGTGATGCTATGTATGTTACTTAGTACATGTAATGTATGGGAGAAATGTTTAAAATTCGTGGTTTTCTGTCATCAGGATTGGTGATTTTAGCAGGTAAACCGGTTTGTTTCATGAAATGCTAAATTATGGCTGTTTTTTAGACAAGTTTAACCTCTTAGTATAGTATTGTTTAAAATGTGGTAGCCTATAATAATTTCATATGACAGTCTGTATAGTGTGATAATATCTGTTCACGCGTATAAGTATATTTGTTTGCAGGTATTTGTCACATCTTGCTTGTGAAAACTGAACATATTTCCATGATCATAACTAGATAACGTGAAACGGGTTTTCACGTTCAGCTAAGCTCCAAGATCATTTCAACCAATAGCGTTTCAGCAAGATATGAACTTCCGGGTCATTTTGAATGGAGTGAACACGTGTGATTTGTGATGTACAGTAACTGTTGTGCTTTTGTCTTTAGTTTGATTGAGGCATAGCCATATATATTAAATATTCTCTTAAGCAGGACTGACTGTGTCTATTATCCATTGCGATAAACTGCCATAGCTTAGTAAAGTATGCGCATGTTGGCTACCAAACAGACAGTAGGAATCTTCATTTGTGACTTAAATTATGAATTACATTGTTATAAGGTGAGGTAAAATGCACAGCTGATTCATTCTAGAATCTTCCACATTCCTGACTGTTCAGCCTTGGGGGGGTTGTTATCTTGTTGCCTGTCCTTTCGTCCTTCACCGGGATGGTAAACATTTACAAAACCTCCAAACTTTTCTCCTCCCCTACATGAACCCTCAACATCTCCTATATTCCATCTACCCTCCTCCATACACGACCTTCTCTCAAGGTCACACACACACACTGACATCTGTTCTCAGACAAGCAGCAGCTCGTGTCTTTGAAACTGTGTACAGGGTGATGGTCAATATTCTTTCTCCATGTTGTCTGCTTGAATTTAATTTAGTAATTAATTTAGTAGCCTAAAATTAGTCTTTTAAAGAAGGTCAATCAAAGATTTTATTATAATCGAAATCAAGAACTCATAGGAGAAGGAAAGGAAAAGTCTTGATTAATTAAAACAATTGACCCTTCGCAAAGACCCGCCCTCCTTAGTTACTGTCGCTATGTTCCGACAAGCTACGCCGCTCTCATGCTCTCACCATGTTCTCACGCAGTGAAAAATACATCGCGGAGCAGAGAGGAGACTGACAACACGCGGACAGACAGGACAGACCAGGTTACTTTTCGGTTACTTTTGATATTAAACATATTAAACAAAGTCTCAGCTTTCAAATGTGGTCATTTTTTGAAAGAAATTTAAACAATAAATACCGTTTTGGGGCTCTTTAATGTGCCGTGACAGATCGCTGTAGAGCATCCGTTAAAGCTGCTCGTGATCCGATCATCTCTTCCTTCTAGTTCATTTATAGCATCAAATAAACATGAACGAACATAAGAAGTAATGTTGTTTTAACCGCGGAAAGGCGTCAGTATATTCATTTTACCAAGTTAAAATCCTCCTAACTCTACTGGCTGCTTTTTCGGACAAAATGGCGGATGGCGAAGTATGATTGGTTAGAACACCTGTCAATCAAGCTCCACGCGAAGGGTCAATTGGTTTTCGCTTAGCTGGTCTGTAACGCCCCCTGGTGGTTTTATTTTTATTATTTTTTGGAACGCTGCCTTTACAGTGTTGCAAAACATGCATTGACTATTTCTACACAGCACTAAGCATTTTTTTTGCCCCACAGCAGGCTTTCAGGAAATTCCTTCCCATGTTCGACCGTGTGTTGGTGGAACGGCTTGCTGCAGAGACCGTTTCAAGAGGAGGCATCATGATTCCAGAAAAGTCTCAAGCCAAAGTGCAACAGGCTACAGTGGTAGCAGTGGGTCCAGGATTCACCAACAAGGTAACCTAATCAAAGTTAATCATGTTTTATGATCTGATTGAAACATCGGTGTGAAATCACAGTGTGAGATCTATAGGTTGTACTTCAGAGTTTAAATAATGTCTGTCTTTCAGGATGGGAATGTAACACCTGTCTGTGTCAATGTTGGGGATAAAGTTTTGCTACCCGAGTACGGAGGAACTAAAATTGTACTTGAGGATAAGGTTAGAACATGTGCCATGATTAGATTGATTTGTTTTCCATTTTCTTGTTATGTATTTTTAATTAACTAAATTATAATTTGTTTTTACAATTGCCATTTTCTTTTCTTTTGTAGGACTACTTCCTTTTCCGGGATGGAGATATTCTTGGCAAATATGTAGAATGAAGTCTGCTTGTTCAACCATCTGCGTCATTCTGGAGTTCGTAGAGAGAATGGCTGTTCAATGTTTGTTTTCTTTTTTTCTATGTCATTTGATTGTAAATAAGTATGATCATGTTTTGTTCAAATAAAGTGATCTTGATGTTTCGTCTTTGCTTCTTCATGTAACAGAACAGTTTGAAATTGATTATGTGAAAGGACTGTCGAAATTGTGTGTATTAGGAAACAAAATATGAATTCCAATGACTTCATAGTCCATATTCATGAACAGTCCATTTTTGAGTTTGGTCAAATGTTAATTGTTCTTAATTTTTAACTTTGTACAAGTTTCTAATGTAGTCAGATGGAATTTGGACTATGATGATAAAGTAAGTAGTGAATTGCTAATTCTAGGGTTTGAAAATTAATTTGTTCTGAATAGCTTTTATCTCCACAATAATTTCCTTTCAAATTTGAATATGTGCTGCGGGATGTGATCAGAAGGTATAACTAAAATAATTATTGTACAGTGCCTTCTGAAAGTAATCAGACTCCTAGACTTTTTAATCACTATAATTCATTATATAAAATGTGTTTATATCAACTGACATTACATTTTTGTTCATTAAAATGATTGAAATATGAAGAATGGCTTTTTCTTATTTGACATGATATACAATAATAATCAGTAGCTAAGTACAGATGAAGTGCTGCTGATGAATAAAACTAAAAAAGATAGCATTGTTGTGTAAAAAAGTAGTGTACCCTGAGAAGTTACATTTACATAGGCTATAATTTAATTCCTTTAAAAGGAAAACCATCAAAAAAAAATCAGCAAAATAAATATGAATGGACACAAGGGTTTTCATTTGTATAAGAAGGTCTTTAAGTCATTTAAAATGAGAACATACGGGATAACTTACATATGTTTACAGTAGGCTACTATTAGTCAGGTCTTTGTGGACTGGGACCAGTTTCATAAACCGCCTATTACAATTTAGTCATACATTTTTTCAAGACACATTTCATTGGTCAAATTTGAGAATGAAATGTCCATTGGTTAACTGCTAGTTGGTCAGATGACTAGTTCTTAAGACATGATGGATGTGTTAGTACAACTGGCCCCAGGTCAGTTAAAACCTGAGAGTATCAGTGCATAATGGCCTTCTTATCGGCAAGGATTAGAATACTAGAAATGTTTTAAAATAAATACAACTTTTTTTTTTAGATGCAATGCAATAACATGCATTTTGTCCAATATGTGTTGGGGGGCACTGAATCTAAGCTCTTCCTGTAGTAGCTCTACTCGTCCATTGGGGGGGCGCGCTGTCAATCAAACTCTAAATCTGTCGAGATGGTCATGGCGGAGGGCACAGCTGTTCTGAGGAGGAATAGACCAGGCACCAAGGCGAAGGTAAAATGAACAACGAATAGCAATTTAAATCGTTTTCCATGCTCAGATCAGTTCGCAAGGTATATTGCAATGTAATAATAAAACAAAAACGATTTGTTTTCGTGTGAGCGGAAGCCGATATGCTAACGTTAAAGAGCTAGTGCTAAGCTATCAGTTAACTGTGAAGACCAATGATTCTCAATTGAAGAGTTTTACTTGAATATTCTGTTAAATCCATCTGGTCATAATAGGATTTTATTTTCTCTTTTGTAAGTAGGTGAATATGCTGTGAAATAGGAGTTAGAAGGTGTCCAAAATAGAAGGTTTTCATGATCTTGTTATTTGGCTAACAGCAGTGAGCTAGCAGCAGCCGTTTGAAAGTACCCGGATGCTAACAATTGCTGATGTTTATATACTTTAAATTATTGTATTTAAAACACAATTAAGTTAATATAACATTATATAGCCGAGTCAGCACTGCTGCATTGAGTCCCCTATACTTCATGCAATTGGCAAAACCTTTGGGACATTTTACCACGGGTATATTAACTGTTATATGATTTAGTTATGGTTACAACGTAAGAACTGTAGTAAATCGTCTAAAAGTCCCTTGAGGTGTGTATCTATCAAAGAAGTTCTGTCAACAGCAATTACTGATTCAGTTGTGTTGATTATTCTAGTGCTAGCCCTATTAACATCTGCGGGGGGTTTGTTTTAATCCTTAGGACTTCTATAACTGGTCTGATGAGTCTTTTGAAGAGATGGACAGCACCCTGGCAGTGCAACAGGTAAGAGCTTTTCTTACTTGAGTGAATCATAAAATAATATTTTTGAGAGGTGCTGTTTTCAATACATTGACCACTGGCTGTCAAGCTTTGAGAAAACACTGTAAAAGTTGTCACTATGCTTATTGTACTATATTCTTAGTATTTTTAGCAGTACAGTAATTTTACATGAGGAACTGGTGCGAGGGCGGGACAACCTGTCACTCATATGAGATTGCAGCAATAACATACCACAACAATACAACAATACAATCAATTCCCAACGGACAAAATCAAGTTCTGCCCTATATTTTTTCTTGTTCAAGAAGCTGTTTACTCGTATACATCACAATAGGGAAGAAAAGACGCAATGCAACTTCCATTTCTTGCTGACCGTAAAATGTAATTCATAGTATTTTTTTTTCCTTTTCAGTATATTCAGCAGAACATCCGCTCAGATTGTTCCAACATAGAGAAGATTATGGAGCCCCCAGAGGGACAGGATGAGGGGGTGTGGAAATATGAACATCTCAGGTATATTATTAATCTCTGATTAATCTCTAAATCTCTGACCATTTCATCCTTCACATCGTCTAGTGTTGTAATGACTCAATCTCAATGTGTGTATTGCATTTGTTTTTGATGACTAAATGGGTCCTACTTTATATTAATTGTCTTTATAGACTATGTACGTCAAATTGTTGTTTATGTTGTATTGCAAAACACGTATGCTGCTATTGATGTGGAAATGAAAACAGCTGTAATTATATGCAGGTATTTGAAATAGTAAAAAAGTATAACATAAAAACATGTATGTACACAATAAGTGCACTGTATCAAATGAGGAATTTAGATGTTAGCAGTGATGGGCAGTAACGCGTTAGAAGTAACGCGTTACTGTAATCCAATTACTTTTTTTCAAGTAACGAGTAAAGTAAGGGATTACAATTGCAAAAACAGTAATTAGATTACTGTTACTTCCCCGTAAGCAGGCTGCGTTACTGCGTTAGTTAACCGTCATTTTGTTTCGTGAGACTGTCTCGTGCGTGAGTGACAATGACATTGACATATGAGCGCCGCGACGTCAGTGGTAAACACGGAAGCGCGGAGAGAGACACGCATTGGTCTCACACACCACACCCCCTATTTCTCACGCTGAACTGTCAACCCAGTCGGTCAAATGCCTGAAAGATGAGTTTATCTATAGATCTACCTGTTGAGCCACTCGTGATCGACTAGTTATACCACAAATTAGTTCAAATCTCTTGGAATCTAGAGCGAGCCTGCATACGAGACAGAGACCGCGTAGCGCGCGTGCACGGAGAGGGAGAGCGAGAGATCTTGCGTGTGCAGAGAGAGCATCCTGATCTAGAAACAGGACCCCCGTTGGAGAATGTCAAAATCCCACCTCAAATCTGAGCAAGCACCTAGCAAGCCGGCACAGGAATGTGAAACTTACTGAAAAAAACCCTGAACCCCCAACTGACATGACATGGCTTTTTTGGTAAACTCATTTGCACTTTACTGTTAAAATACGTTAGTGTTAATAATTTAGAATACAGTCAGGAGAGACTGTCATTTTAATTATTTTATTGCTGTATTTTATTTACATATATTCGTATGAAGGATTTTACAAAAAAATATATTTATTTTATATGCTGGAATATGCAGAAATATAAGTTAACAGAAGAAGGACTTTCTTCATTTCATTAAAATATGGTGGAATGTGCAGAAAATAGGTTTAAATGTTCAACAATTTTCTTCAAGTCTGAGACTGTTGCATTTAATAACATTTTTGCTTGATGCAATGTGCATGAAGTAAAAATATTGAAACTAATAAAACAAGTTTAAAAAAAGAGTGTTTCATTTGATTAAATTTTAGATGATGGAATATGCAGAAAGAATATAATTAGGCTGAAAGGTCTATTGCTTTATAGCGTATTCAGGTCGTGCATCATGTTTTTGAAAAGTAACTTAGTAAAGTAACTAGTAAAGTAACTAATTACTTTTGAAAATAAGAAATCAGTAAAGTAACTGGATTACTTTCTTGGAGAAGTAATCAGTAATCAGTAACTAATTACTATTTCCAAGTAACTTGACCAACACTGGATGTTAGTATTTAATAGTTAAAGACATTTACTATAAAGTGGGTCCACAAAATGTTATCATACACTTGTTGCTGCAGTGTTCCTGGGAATAGTGTAAATGTAAATATCATGTGCTTTTTATATATAGACAGTTCTGCTTGGAGCTCAATGGCTTGGCAGTTAAACTGCAGGTAATTATCTTTCTTACAACTATTACAGTTATCTCACAAACAACTCAAGTAGTATGTACTGCACTATTCATTTACAAATTAACTCCTAAGTCTCCTTGTCATACCTTGTCTCCTTGTATTTTAAATACTTATAATACTTTATACACCATAGAATGAGTGTCATCCGGACACATGTACCCAGATGACGGCCACTGAGCAGTGGATCTTTCTGTGTGCTGCCCATAAGACTCCCAAAGAGGTGAGTGTCCTCTGTGTCAAAAGTTTGGAAAGACTGAATTTGTTTCCCATGAGCTTAAAAAAGACATGATCTTAAAATGTCCATGTATGAATTTTAGGGCTGCAACTAACAATAATCAGTTGATTAGGTATTTAATTAATCTGATAAAAAGACCATATTTTATTTATTTATTCATTTGTTGTTGGTTATTTTTTATTATTATTATTGATTATCCCTAATGAATTTCTGAACCGACTTGAGCTGGAGAAGCTAAAATATAGATGATTGTCTTATATTGATTTGTTTGTTTACTGTGGCTCACAGTGCCCTGCCATTGACTACACAAGGCACACCCTCGATGGAGCTGCGTGTCTTCTCAACAGCAACAAGTATTTTCCCAGCCGGTGAGTTATTGAACATCTAATCTATTAAAGCAGGGGTGTTCACTGTTCCTCCTAGAGATCTGTTTTTCTGCAGGGTTTAGTTCCAGCACTGCTCAAACACACCGGATTAGTTTTTTATTCAACCCCAAAACCTGTCATTAATATGCATCATTTAATCATGGCAGTGATACTCCTCACTAGGGCTGGGCGATAAATCGATTTTATCGATTAATTTGAATGTGTAGTTTACGCCGATTTTTATTTTTTTTAATGAAAATCGGTTTTCTCTTTAACCGCCGACGCTCCCATCTGGGCTCCTGTAGTTCCGAACGGGCTCAGCACTTGCCATGATAGAGATACACCAACAACATGGCAAATGAACAAGACCGCGAATAGCACAAGCCGCCGAAAACATTTACAAGCTGAATCTGCAGGGCTGCCAACTCTCACGAGTTCACTGTGAGAGATGCAATTGTCACTTTTTACACGCTCTCACGCCACACATCAAATTTCTCACACAGAGAAACATCGCGAAACAAAGAGGACACTGAGACCAACAGACAAGACAGAGCAGGTTACTATTGATATGAAACAGATTCTCAGCTCAGACTCTGTCAATTTTATTATGAAATTCAAACAATAAACACCGTTTTTGAGCTTGTAAATGTGACGTGAAAGATCGCTGACAGATCTCAGTTCAAGCTGCACGTGAACAGATCATCTGTTACTCTTCACTACTAACTTACCGAAATGTAGCTAATAAAATCGATCGATCAGTGTTTTTCAACCACGAAAAGATGTCCATAAAGCAGATGTCCATCTACTGTACCTAATATTTATCCAAAGGAATTGATATTGAATCAATATCAGAATCAAATCACAAGAATTGAAATTGTGAAATTTGTTAAGCAATGATAAAAACCGTAGCATACCAGTCTTTGTATCATGTAAACATTGTGTTTACGTAGTTAATAAACTTGATAAAATTATGCTTAAATACCAAATAATTTGACAATCACAATAAACTTATTGTGATGCAAGTTTTTTTTTTTTTTTTACACTTCCCCCCCCATCCACCCATTTTATGTTATGTTACATTTACACTATTTACAATGACAAGGCCTGCCCTCTTGTCTTTTTGGCTTGTTGTTTCTGATTGCACTTTAATCCAGATAATATCCCAGAAGGAAATATCAAAACAAAATAAAGGTAAAACTTGTTTTGAACAATTCCTTTGTCATCTGCAGATTGATTTTAAGTAGGGAGAGAAAAAAATCGATTTAAATCGTAAATCGGATTTTTTGTGAAAAAAATCTGGGATTTTTTTTTAGGCCATATCAGATAGTAATTTTACTACACCACATTTCTATTATTTAACAACGTTACAAAGCTTAAACCTTTCAATGCATAATGAATTAACAGCTTGCTCCAATTACTAAAAGTATATGCAGCTGTATCCGCATACATGCAGTACACTCACATAACACGATTTATACTGAATAGCAAATCTCATCTCTTTATATCATCATATGCAAATTATCCTACCGCCCAGCTCAAAATTGCAAAATGTGGATAATTAATCATTGGTATTATGAACATTACCTTCATGAATTTCTGTAAAGCTGCTTTGAAACTATGTGAATTGTGAAAAGCACTAATATAGAAATTAAATTGACTAGTTTCAGGTTTGGGCTGGATCTAAACTACCTAGGAAGGACGTCCTCTATGAGCAGATTTGAGGATCCATGCATTACTATGTTAATTTGTAGGATTTTCTAGCTGTAAGTAAGCCATTGATGTTTTGTTTGTGTAGCCACTGATCCTCTCACTGCTTTCTGTATAGCGTCAGCATTAAGGAATCATCTGTGGCCAAACTGGGCTCGGTTTGCCGTCGCATCTATAGGATCTTCTCCCATGCTTACTTTCACCACCGCCAGATTTTTGACAAGTATGAAGTAAGCAAGATTTCTTTTTTTACTATTCATTACCACATAGATTTTATAAAACAGAATATCAGCTCTGCTCCAAAACTTGGTGCACTGCCTATTTTGCCATCATTTGCTGAACCTCTTGAAAAATAGGAAAACCATGCAACTGTTTTACCCAATATTTGTGTGCTGTATTTTTATGCTCTACCGAGCAATTGTGAGTTTGTGCACCACAACAGGAATTACTGCTCATTTAAGAATGTTTCCAGTTGGTCACTAAGGGAGATTTCTGTCTTAGAGGCCATTACGTTAAATCAAAGTGAATGCTAAGCATGATAATGACAGTGCTCATGACAAAGCAACTACTGTTCATCATGCAAGCAACAATTCCTGCTATGGTCAGTAGGAGGCAGTTTCCTAAAAAGAAGTTTCAGATTGGCATTATCAAGAGTATCATCTCTCTCCCACAGAATGAGACTTTCTTGTGTCACCGCTTCACTCGTTTCGTGATGAAGTACAACCTAATGTCTAAGGATAACCTCATCGTGCCCATCCTGGAAGAGGAAGTCCAGAGTGCCACTGCTGGGGAAAGTGACGCCTGAGCTGCATCTTGTGCATTTTCAGCCTCTAGCATCCAGACAGCAGAGGCATACAACTTTAGTCATTTTGTTACTTTTCCACTCACTAATGCTTTGTTTGATCCAAATCTCTTCATTCAGCTGTAACAATCAAAATGTACCATCAGCAGCTCCTTGTACATATCTCACTCCATCTCCATTGTAAATCCTGCTTAACCAATAAGATTTTCCTTTCTTTTTTCCCCTCTCTCGACTATAACAAGTCTGGTGATATTCACCCTGTCTTTTCCCTTGTTGTTAAGTTATTACATGGGTGGAGGGTTCTTACCTAGCCCACTTCGTCCTTTTTTTTAAAATGAACTAAAATGTATGGTATTTTCATTGTCAATTGTTAATAAAAGACTTGTACCTAGTTTCCGCTTATGCGTTAGCTTATGTCATGTGTTCAGTAACAACAAAAACAGCCACTTTAAAATGAGGTAAATACCCATTTAATAAAAATGACAAAAATGGTCTGAAACTCAATCGCTCAAATACTACAGTTGGTAAATAATACTGATCAGTTCTGGCATATTAGAATATAATGTTAAATATCTGAGCTCAGCTTCTGGAGTGAAGAAACATCTTACTAGGTTCTCCAGGCATTAAACAATCACAGCAGCTTGATAGTCTGTTTTGCCAGCTAAAACGTGCTTATTCTATTCTGCCATTTCTCAAAGAGGGATAAACATTGTCAAGGCAATATAAGATGCAAAAAGTGGTAAGCTTAACTCAGTTAAAATTATACAACGTACAAGTGAATAAGGTGGCACAAGCAGCACCATTGTAGCTTAAAAAAAAAAAAATCCAGCCTGATCCATCTAATTGAAACATCAGCCTGAAGAGAACTACAGTCAGAGTAAAACTGAAATGTTGCCTCTTACTTAACATGCAAATCTGAGTGTATCACCTTTCCCTTTTAGATAGCAGAAATTCCTAGGATATTAACATATGAATTCAACTCCAGCACCACTTGAGTTAAACCAAACTCCAGCATAAAGTTCTGCGTTTAGTGCAGGCTAGTTCATGGGCTCCTGCCTGCAGCGTTGTACATTTACAGTGCATGTGCATTTCCCTTAAACACTGGTGTCCCAAAGTGTATTGAGCATTCCTGATGTTTTGACTCCAAGGCCTGGAAAATTCCTGCAAAACAAATCTAAGCATGTCCCAAATATGCACACCAAATAAACGCCTTCGTCCTACAGAGGGGCTGTTTGGACACTCAGTTCCTGAGTGCGTCACACGGAACCCTTCCAGGTGTTGGAACAAACAACTCAATAGTCAGTTGGTTTGAAGTAAAAAATGAACAGTGAGGAAGGACATTCAGTGATGAGGAAAAAAAATATTTGTTGAGGTGTTGGAGCCTTTTTCTTAATTCTGTTGTGTTATTGTGCTACAAATGTGATATGAACTGTACATGTGTCGTGCGAGTGCTGTGAAATACTGCTGTTGCAAACAAGTGACTTTCAGTGCTGTTTTTGATACTTTGTCTCAAAAAAGAAAAGGATTGCACATACTTTGTGCTTTCAATTAAAAATAAAACTGACCTCTATGATACGTTATGGCTTGTTAAAAAATAACTTACGAAAAGTTAAAAGTGCTATGAGTCCGTTTCTAAAACAAGAATTCCAATCTCTTTGTCCTTGTGATGTGGTAAATTCTAGGGCATTGCAGCAGCTCGTAACCATCAAAGGTTTCTGTCTGACAAAAGAAATTGCGTCTTTGATTTGGTGCGTCACATACAGGTGACTTCTGCAGCCCCATCGTCTGGCTCAAATCCTCCCTCATCTAGGTGGGAGAGAGCACTGAGATACCCTCCTCCAAACACCGGGAAACCACCGATCCCCCCTGAACATGGAGACGACAGCTCTGTGTGCGCTTCCTCCACACCTCCACTCACTGAGTGACTGGACACCTCTCGCCGCGTGGATCCCTGGAGGGGACAAAATAAATAGTAATATTAGATGAAAAACAAATAGAAATCAGAAATCAACCAGTGTTATTTTAGTAGCATTTTATATGATAGTCTTCGTTAACATTTTTAATTAGGTTTTTATATATTTTTCACTTTTAAGTTTTAGTCATTTTGTTGTGTTTTTGTAATTTTATTAGTTTGTGGGGTTTTTGTTTACACTTTACAATGTCTAATTTGTTAACATTAGTTAAATGCATTAACTAACATGAACTAACCATGAGAAATATCTTTACAGCATTTATTATATTTTGTTAATGTTAGTTAATAAAAATGTACATGTTAGTTCACAGTGCATTAAATATTAAAATTAGTAAATGTTAAAATTAAAACTATTAAATGCTGTAAATAAGTGTTGTTCCTTCAGTTTATGTTAAATAATGTAACCTTTTATTAAATGTCGTTTGTATTTCATTTTAGTTAGTAGGCCTACTTCAAGTTCAACTAAACAAATAAGAAATTTTGCCTTGGAAACTAGTTGAAATAAAATAATTTTTTTTCATTTACCCGTTATTTTGTTTCAAGTAATGAAAATGTTTTTATGGTTTTAGTTTAAGTTAACGATAATAACCCTGCTGGCAACTAATTGAAATAAGCTGAAGTACGAAAAACGAATCGAATAAATAAAATGATGACAATAACTAACAAAAATGACAAAAGCACAGAACATTACTACAAATTTAACATTAAAATGAAAACTAAAAATGTCAAATTAAAAGCTAATTATTAATAAATACAATGATGCTACACATATAATTGATTGAACTAACAGTGGTAAACGGGTACCTGATTGTGCTGTGGTACCGATTGGCCTTTGACAGGTCTTTGCAGAAAAACAACTTGTTTAGTGGCGAGATTCCCTTCACTGCAGGAAAAGAAAAACAGTCGGCTATGTAAATGGTGATGGGGTGTAAATGAACATAATTATACAGCTTGTACTGTGAGGCTCCCACCTGTCATGGCGAATTATTGGGGTGGGCAGCACACAGGTAAGCAGCCAGCCGAACTCTGCTAATGTGTGGAGCAGAGGACCATAGTCGGTCTTCACATCTGAACCCTGACACACAAACCACAAAAAATTAAGCAGAACATAAAAGTGCCATTCACAACACACTTAATATGATAATGTGACACCTTTCAGACATTTCACACCTCTATAACAGTCCACTGCTCCACTACAATAGTGTCATTGGCAGGTGGCGCTGTGCTTTTCTCCTCATAGACAAACAGTCCCTCTAGAGACCTGGGCACTGGCTCACCTGTAAAAACAACGAGTAAAAGTAAGAATTGGTACATGACAATTCACAGTGATATACATTATGTCTGTATGAGTACATGTATATCTGTATGTTAATTTGCCTAATCTAAAGCATGAACTTTATTAATGACTTACTTTTAACATGATTACACAGATCTGAACATTATAAGTGGCTGTTTTTAACTAAAGAGACTATTTTATTCCGAGATGTATGTATATATAAAATTTTATATATATATATATATATATATATATATATATATATATATATATATATATATATATTATAATACACACACACACATTATCAACTGAACCACAGAGCAACAATTTGTAGGTCTCATTTAATCAGTGCTGAAAGTGTGTCAATGACCTAAAAAAGATAATGAAACTGAACTACTTATAAGACAGCAAGACAAATCCATGTGCACCAACATGTATGAGGAGAGAGAGAGAGAGAGAGAGAGAGAGAGAGAGAGAGAGAGAGAGAGAGAGAGAGAGGTTTCTGTATTTTTACAACTAAATTAAATAAATAGTCAATTACATTTTAAAATAGAAAAGAGTTATTTTAAATTGTGTTTTTTATATATATATTTTACAATATTACTTACTTTTTTATCAAATAAATGCAGAGTCATGCACATGACATGCAGACAAAAGATGTATATCGTGGCCACAAATTAATTATTCAAATTTCGAATTTGTTCCCATGATTTATTAATTCGTTCCCTTGTTTTAGTAAATCTCGGCCACATTGAACTAATTAATTGCCTCGTTTTGATTGAACTAAAACAAGGGAACGAACTAGAACAACGTGGCCACGATTGAGTAAATCGAGGGAATGGATTATTATATTGTGCGCATGATTTACTTAAAAAGAGGGGACAAATTAGTAAAACATGCTGACGTATTAGTATGTCAAGGAAACAGATAGTTAATTTGTGGCCACGATATACATATTTTTTTCTGCTTGCATGTGCATTTCTCCGTATAAATAAAGAGACTTCTTTCAAAAATATTTTAAAAAATACATAGAGTATAGAGAGAGTGAGCCCAGATGTCTCAAACACCCCCACACACACACAAACACAGACACACACATCTGAGTTAGCTCCTATTAGTCTTGTGCGAAACAGGAAGCACGGTCGTGAGGTTAGGGACATGAGCTCTAAATTTAGTTCTGGTGAGAGACAGAAGAAGAGAAATCTTGGCTTTAGTTAAAGACAGAGAGATGTGGTGGGTTTAAAAAGAGGAGGATGAAGAACATGACTTCTGAGAATGAAAAGATGAACAACCAGCTCAAGGAACCACTCAAATGACAGTCAAAAATAAGTCAGAGAGAACTACCTTTAGGTGTGTCCCAATATATAAAGGAGTCGACCAGTGACCAGCCCTTGCGGTAGTAAGCTGCGGTCAGTTCCAGCCAATCAGCTTCCAGGGCACTGACAACTTGGCCCTTTCTGGACACACGCATGGACAGCGCCCCCTGGTGGTAACAGCAGGCGAGAGAGTCCAGCGGGGCACAGCCCGGAGCCCAGGAGTGAAACAGCACCAACAATCTCAGGTCTGAAAACGACAGTGACAGTCACATTTTGTCTGACAAACGGATAATAGAATGCAAGGTCAAACTTACTGGCTAATTTCAATAGAATAAGTCATGCAATGATCATTGATTTAGGCACCATTTCTATTGGGTCAAACTAGCAGTTCATCTACCATGAATAATACATCAAATGGGGCAGAGAAATGAGGTACAGTACTGGTGTTAAGACGCTAACAGCCTCTGACTGATCTTAATCTCACATGTGGCCCCAAAATGGTTGGCGTGGAGAATCGAGCGGTTGGTATGATGCCCAGAGGGCGAGGAAGCGCTGCGGCTCCACAGAGGCCAAAGATATTACAGGGTTAAACCAAAATTAAACTGACACCACTCAAACTGAAGAGGGAAAAAGAAAAATAATTTTGCTTTTTGATTCAAAGCTGAAATATAAGTTATTCGAATCATGCATTGTTGGGTGAATCTCACAAGGCATTTATAGTTAATCTGTGCAGTCAAACATCCATGAATATGATTTAAAGCTATAAAAAATATTGGTTAATGATTGAGACTTCAGATGGTTCATAATGAGGTTAGAGGAAAATCTCACCTGGGCTGTAGCCACGGCCCTCTAGATCTCCGTCCCCGGGCGGCGTGCGAGGTGGGGTGCGGGACGGGGAGCGGCAGCCCCTCCTGGGACTGGGCACTCTACCGTTACACCCCCCTCCTCCAGCCTGCTGAAGCACTGATCCCACAAACCTCACACCACCCCGCGCATAGCTGTTCACCTGAGGATGCAGACAAAATACATATGGTTAGTAATAGGAGTATGGTCAGTATGTCTAAACCCTCCAAGAGGAAATGAAATTTATGCAAATAGATTTTTACAGAGAAAGACCTCTGACACTTAAAGTCAGCATGAAATTCAAAAATTTCTAAACACATGTTATTGATCTTATTGTGAACAACTCTTTTGAGCTTGTAATTTTGAATTAAAATGTCATCATTCGATATAAGTTGTCATGTCCAATCATTTAGTCAGCTTAAACCCCGACCCTTTCATACAATCAGCTGCCATCTCACAATCAGATCTGCCACCAACCAATCAACAACCAACAGATAGTACATCACAAAAAATAGGTCACTTTTTCCATTACAATGTGCCTTCAAAATTGCCAGACATCATGTGTTTTTTGGGAACTTATATTACTTTTTGGCAAATCTGATTGCGATTTTCCAGCAGGTTTTAAGAAATGGGATTGTAACAAAAAAAAAGGTCCGGCATTCATCGAAAAAATTAAGCATATGCTTGCACTACTCGTTCACAATAAGATCAATAAGTTGAATTTAGCTGCAACATAAATTGGGTGAATTTCCAACTTTAAACAGCACAATCTATTAATAAACATTGCAATTACAATTGACTTTGTAAAAATAATAGACAATAATGATTATTATAATTGTGCAGCCCTACTAAATATAGCTAGCAAATATAGATGAGGTTGTAAATCTTAAAATTTTGTTTTATGCATTTGTTCAACCCATTTATTTTTGTAAAAGCAACTTTATAAACCTACATTTTTTATGAAAAAGTAACCATTATTTATAGTAAATATACAAATACATGGCTAAAATAAACATTTATAGTTTTTTTGTGGTGGAAAAAAAAAACACGGACCCTGTCTATGAGCAGTCTCACTGTGTCACTGGTCAGAGATTCTCCAGGTAGAGGCCACTCCTCCACTCGCAACACTGGCAAGCTGTCAATCATCGGCACAGCATGATTACTGCAACCACACACACAACACAAACAAATACACATCAATTAAGGCAGTAGTAAACATTATGCATACTTCATAATTGCTGACATTTGCTATTCTTCACATGTCCTCGATTAGCAAAGTATCAATTTGCTGAGAAGTTTAACCCTGCTAACCCCAACTGACCGTATCAGCGGTGTCCGAAAGTCAATGATTTAACAGACAGCGATTCTGTATGAAGCCAACACTAAAACTAATTTCAGATATGTTTTCACAGCACCATAACACAAATGATCTAGAACTGATTCAAGTGCGCTTTAGATGCGAGCAGACATTTAACGACTACAATGCCGTAGAAATTACCAAGACATTTATAAATAAAAAGCCATTTATAAATAAATTCCTGTCAAGCCACCCTATTTCTAGTCGATCAGACAGAATTGTATTATTTCAAGCAACCCCTGAATCACACAGACAGTACTGTTGGGTATCACAGGATGCAAAAATACTTCTATGCTGCTTTCCTTCAAGAAATGACCAGATATAGGCATCTTAGAAGACAGGAAGTTAAGCAAACAATGGGTCTGGATGCCACTGCCTGAGAAGGCAGCTTTTTGTGAGTTTCATAGCCATTGTCTCTGCTTGAAAGTGCACTGGATGCAGACATCATTCATACAGTATTCACAGTCGGAGTTGGCATTACACAACATTACCACAATACTGTTAACACACTACAACTGTCCCAGACTTTACTTTTGAATAATTTATTGTCACCAAAAGCATCATAGTGGAAATTAGCCTGTCATCATCCACAGCTGCTTTGCAGATTCTCATTGGTTGGTGAAAAACTACACTGTTGTCAGGGCTTTCTTATAACTTACATTTAACCCACATCTGCACCCCAGTCTGACTTCACACAGGCCCTGCCCACTCTAGCTAGACTGTCTGACCTCCAACTACTGATTATTAATTATTCATACAGAGCAAACTCATTAAAAGTTAATTATTATGTACTTGGAAGGAGCTGGTCTAGGTTTTTGGGGTACAGAATAGGGGGTGCAATGATGAGGTATGGACATGGTAAACATTACCTGGACCGTGGGCGGACCAGAATGGCCCTGTAGAGCAGGCTGCAGGGCAGAGAGCGGGTCCGGCCCACTGAGAGGATGATGGGATGCAGGGCGGCCAGTACAAAGCCTTGGGTGTAGTAGGACTGCAGGGCATGGGGCAGCTCGCACAGTGAGGATAGATACTGCACTGTGGGCCGACTGCCTGTGGAACACAACAGAACTAAAACTTAAAATGCACTCAGTGAAAACCACCATACAGGCCTAAAAGACGTGATGAAAATATTATGAAGATAGTCTTTTTTCGTGATTTATTTTTGCCAAGAGCCGCGCATTTAGACAGCGAAGGGTTCTGATAGACATGTAAAGTGACCAATCACAGTTTATTTTATTTTCTGTGGGTACTAGTAAATTTTTTTGGGGTGGGCAAATGTGAAATTGGATCAAACTTTTTTTCCTACTCCTGAAAATTGCCTGAGGAATAAGAAGACTCTTGAGAAAAGCGCCATTTCAGTGTCCAATATACAGTTCATTAGAGGTTTATCTGACGGTTCACCACAGCTGATATTTAAATTGTCCTAAATGTGACATGTACACTACCGTTCAAAGGTTTAGGGTCGGTAAGACTATTAAATGTTTTGAAAAGTCTCGATTGCTCACCAAGTCTGCATACATTTGATCAAAAATACAGTAAAAACTGTAATATTATGAAATATTATTACAATTAAAAATAACATTTTTCTACTTTAATATTTCAAATGCAATTTATTCAAAAAGAATGGCTATGGCAAAGCTGAATTTTTCTCCAGTCTTTAGTGTCACATGATCCTATTATCAAAGTTGAAAATCGTTTTGCTGCTAATATTTTGTGGAAACCATGATACTTTTTTTTTCAGGATTCTTTGATAAATAGCAAGTAAAAAAACAACTAAAAAAAACATTTATTTGAAATACTGCATTTGGCCAATTTAAAGTTGTGTCCTAAAGTTTTTATTTCTTTTAATTTTATTCAAAATAGCTGAATTTACAATGTGAACAATTAGGCCCACACATTATTTTACCTAATATTTGTGCAATATGTTATGCATAACTATTAACAAAGGTTTCTGAAGTCAATTTCAGTCAAGTCAAGAACTATTTGTATGATGCGCAAACTGTTGCTGCAAGTACAGCGTTACATTTCCGAGTTCCATTCCACTTAGGATGCTGTCTATGTAGGCAGCAAACAGCAAGGCCGGCCACTAGGTTTTGGAACAGAGCCAATGTTAAGGTTTCTCAAGCGGCTCTTCAATAGCGTGCTACCGTTTAGTTCGTTTCTCTTCCTCCTGTCTGCAGCCTCTGACAGAAGATCACCCTGACGTCTCCCTCCTCTCCCCCAACCCCCCAACACACTTCCTGTGTCCACAAAGAGCTGCTGTTCACAGAGAGACCTGGCCCCATGCCACACACACTCAGCCTCACAAACACAACATTCCACCACACACACACACAACACAAACATACTCGCGCAAACAGTCTTTCGGTTCCCACACTGGAGCAGACCCGAATTTTTAACCTCACATGAGAGACGATCTCACGGACCACAGAAAACTCATTCTCAAACAGTAAACGGCTATGAACGAGAACGGGTTTTCTATTCTAGTCTAAGTCTGATTTGGCAGCTACCTGAAAGTTTCGCAATCCCAGGTGTCTGTGGCCACTAAAGGGCTTTGACTGGCACGTATACATGTCCGCCCTTCACACCTGAGCTTTAGAGACTCGTCATGGACAAAACGACCTGGATGGGCTGGGGAGAGCGGTGGCTCGTTCACAGAGACAGACCTTAGAAAGGCCTGCAATTTGTCCCGAACCCTTGAACCCCCCTCCTGTCAACTCTCACACAGAGGCCTCTGTTCTCCATAGAGACAGAGAGAGAGACTGTGTATGTGTGTTGTTTATAAAAAAGAGAATAAGCAAAATGGATGAATAAAAAGAAAAGGGGGTGAGAAGACATGGAGAAGAGTTTGAAGGTGTGAAAGATGCAGAGGGAAAATGAGAAACAGACGAAGGAGTTAGAGGGAAGGAATTTATGGGATATTTTATGACCCAGAAAGGGTTTAGGAGAAAAAGATGTCTTGTGTGGAAGTAGACCTTTTCAGAGTGTGGAAATTTTGCACATTTTGGCACATTTCCTTCAATCAATTATTCCATCAATTCATTACAACAGCATGCTGTTGTTATTTTTGCTGTTATATTTCAACCCAAAATCAAAATATTTATTAAAAAAAAATGCTTTGCATTAAGAAAAAGAGAAAGCATATGGGTGCCTATAAGCACACTCACTCACACACATAGGCCTACATATACACACACATAATGCAAAACAAATGATTTTATATTTTGATTTTGACGTGAAATAACAGCAAATATAACACCACCATGCTATTGTAATGAATATAGAAAATATGTATCATTTGCTGCTTTTACATAGTATTTGCAATACTGAATTTTGTGATGATTACATTTTTTTTTAAAGGGCTTACCTTCCAACAAAAAAATTATGTTGCAATGCAATAAATTATTTATGCTCTAAATGGCCAGGTTTTATTTACATTATAGGCAACAAAAAAAAATCTTTTTATTGTTTATTTTGGTGTGAAAGACATGTTTTCACCCAGCAAAATTTTGCAAGGTCCTCAATGTAGTTAATTTCAGTTACAGGCCTTGAGATAACCCGATTGTCTTGCTAGATTAAACTCCATTGCCTGAAAACTCATTTTAATACTCATAAATCCATCAGCATGCCAGAACGAGATTAACCAAAAGGGAGATTACACCAACACCAATGTACATTACCGTGCATAATGTTGAATGCTATCATTTAAATGATTAATTCACTCAAAAAATGTTATTGTCATCATATACTTATGCTCATTTTGGGGTGAACGAACCCTTTAATAATATTATTGAAAAATATTATAATCAAATGATGATTGAAGGCCAAATTGAAACTAATCCTTTTTTCGACAGCAATGAAATTGATCCAAGGTAGAGAGATTAAGGCCACTCGTAATTCTGTCTGCTGTCTCTCAACATCTGGCTTTCTACAACCAAACACCCAAATTAAGCATCAGACAAGCTCCTGGATGCCAATAGCATCAATGATGCATACAATGTCATAAATTAATTTCTAAATTAGACATTTTTAATGAATGGGAGAAGGGGTGAGAGATTGGTTAGTGAACATTACAGTACTTTAAATTATTTTATTTATCTTTATAAAAAAAAAAGAGAAAAGTTTCTTTTCTTTTCCGTGTCGTCATCCAAATGATACATAATCGAGTGTCCAAGAGAGCCACACATACGGAGCACACAAAACCTTGGACCTTCCCAGAACCCAAGTAAGAGGAATCACCCTAGAGAAAGATTCTTTAGCTTTCCTCTTGCACAACAGACAAGACCTCTAAGGTTATTTGACTAAACAGTTTACACATTACAGCCCTGCACTCTTAAAAACTAAGGTTCTTTATTGGCATCTAGCCTATGGGTCCATGAAAACCATTTATTTTGCCACCTTTATATTTGACAAAAGGGTCTTTATAGTGGAAAAAGGTTCTTTAGATTATTATTAACAAATACTTTAAAGTAACACGAAGGAAAAAATAAATGGGAACACAAATGGTTCTTCTATGGCATCACTGTGAAAACCTCAGTTTGTAACTTTTGCTTTTACGAGCATATAAACCAGTATTGTTCCTGTCCTGACATGAGATGCAGGACAAGACAGGTTCAAGTGAAGAGAGAATGCATGGAGTATGCAATGCAAGCTAACAACAACTGTGGTATTTTTCCAAGTGATAGACTTCTACCATGATTTTAGGCATAGATAGGTGTAGGCCTACTTGTCAAGCTGAGATCTTGCAAATGGCTGCAAAGAAGAACTGGGTAGCCACATCATCTCGTAACCATTCAAACACTCACAGGCACACAGCCGAGGAAGAGTTTCCACAGGTTACATTCGATATGCAGATAGAGCAAGGCAAAGGAGCACAGCCTGTGATGCAGATCTGTCTAAATAATGTGAGGGCTCCGGTGAAGCCGTGTAAGACACCATCGCTTCAGGAATCTGTACACCAGGTGTTCTCGGGAATGAAAGGCTAGAACAAAGGGGGCGCTGACATGCCAAATTGACTTTTCCCTCAAATCTCCAACTCCCACACCCGCAGGCATGTTTATGTTCAGATAAAAAAAAAATATATATATAGCTAATATCTGGATTAAGATTTGTTGCATTAAAATATGACTTATTGTTCTGTTATTATTGAGGCTTTTTATGTTGACCTTTATGACCAGCTGACAACAATCCAGGTAGCCTAAATGATTTAACTTGTTTCAGAGAGATCAAATAATTTGTCTTATAAACTTCTGTGGTGGACTTGAGGCCTGGTCAGGTGAAGACATAACCTGCATACAATACCATCACAAAACAATGATTTTAAACGGGTGTGTGACCAACTAGACGTGTCCATCATTTCAACAGAATTTATCCATACTACAATTTTATAGTATTCTCTTGCTGCCAAAGAAGCATTAGCCTATCTACAGAATTGGAAAAGCGTTCTATACCTTTCTCAGATCTGAAACCTCTAGGCTTATGTCAAAACAAGTGGCAATCAGAATGGAATGAGTGCTTAAAATTACATTACATCAATCCAATTGTTGGTACTTTTTACTTTTACTTTTAATAACTGTAGGGAACAAGTAATTTACATACGATGCAGCATAGGACATTCAAGGCTTAAACAGGTTTAAAAACCCATTTGACAAATGCAATCAAAAATGTATACTATTGTGTGTCAAACCTATTGTATTGGATTGTAATATTTAGTCATCTGAAATATATACATGTATCAGTTTGATATATATATATATATATATATATATATATATATATATATATATATATATATTTTTTTTTATTTTAAACAAGTTACTCAATTTAGTTTTTTAGAAAAAATGGGTCAACAAACAAACAAACACAGTAGTGTAATACTGGACTATTCTATGTAGCCTAACTGTTACATCTCATTTTCAAATCATACAATTATTTTATAGTCCTGTAAGAAATATTACTCAATCTAAAGTGCCGTGATACTTATCAGCTAGGCTGCTGCTTTGTTCCTCAGCATTTTACAATAGTACAATAAACAAAAAGTTAACATTAGATCATTTACATTAAAAGAAAACAATTGGCCATTTAAGTTTGTAGGCTACAGTTTTTTCGTTAACGAAAATGGTTCCAACGCAGAGTGCAGAGACTGAAATACGGTCTGGAGTAGAAAAATGAGTGCAATGGAGTGAATGAAGTTGCTCCGTGCTCAAAGCATAGGCTCAAAGCGTTCATTAATCACTCCAGGTATTCCAAATCCATTGCGTGGTTTTCATTTCCCGCTCCCGGATGGCTAGCGAGAAACCCGCACCAACCAAACAATCAATCCGCTTCTACTCCAGGCAAAATAACACACTACTACAATACACACAGACTACTATGCAGATATACTATACTATGCTGATATACTATACTATACTATACTATACATGTGCACAGTAGCCTACTTAGTAAGACGGTGCATGTTTCCTTCAAACCAAGAAAAAGACGCTTATGGGAAATTCAGATAGTGGAAACTGTTGCACGGAGGAAGTCTGAGTATGGATGTCATCTTGAACTGGCGCTGCTTTCTTAAACCCCCTGACCTATATTTCCACATGTGATGAGGCTTCAGCGCTGTTGCTGGGTGAAACGGTATAAGCTCTCGCAAACTCCAGGACGCACATGCCAGGATTCATCATTGCCAGAAGTTTGACATTGAAAATATGATATTGTCTCAAATCCTAGCGAGCTTCCTGCCTAGGGAGCATTTTGGGACATCACTGGCACGTGCCACTGTTATCTAGCCAGGCAGAGGGTTTGTGTGAGACACAGCCGAATGAACAACTGCTCTTTTCTCATTCATTAACGTACACCCTTGGCTTGCAAAATGGAAAAAGTAGCCTACCACGGAAGGAATAATTTTCAGGGGGAAAAACAGTTTGTTTAGATTTATTTTTTTAACAACTAAGTCAACCCAGTTTTATTGTAGTAAGAATAACGGAAATAACTTGTATTTTGGTGGAAACTATGGTTACCATGGCATTATTTGTAAGCGAACATCACATCCACACTTTTGTTTACTGAACTGTTCTGTAACGGTAACGTTACCTTCCAAACTGAAGTCCAGAAGCACATACTCGTACGCGGAGTCTGTTTTGGTCTCGACCTGTGGTCTCTTTAAAGTAGAGTAGATTTTCCCCGGGCTGCTGTCCTCCGGGTCCTCCAGTTTCCGTAGTCCGCATCCCATTATAACGGGATCTCCAGCACTCGCAAGGCCGGACACGGGGCGACCCACTCGGCCACACAAGAGGACGATCCCGCTCCTGTGCTTAGTGGGTTTGCTCCATATTCCAACAACTTAATCCTTTGGGAGTGGCCCTGAACCGAGGATGACGTGCAGTGTATCCGATCCCCTTTAAGAAAACGGCTTAAGTCTAAAATGAGCAAGCAAAGATCACCAAGTCCTGCTGCTGCGAGAGGGTTTATAAAAATCAAATAGCCTAGGCTACTTTCTGAAGTTGATGTTTAGTAAATAAATCCAGATTGGTTTCCTTAAAACCTCTACCAGAAAAAAAAACACATCACCTCCAGTCTCCCTAAATGGCCGCGAAATAATAAAACAAAAGTTGTAGTGGGTTGGAAGCGTGCTAAAATTAATGAGGGGGCGTGGCGAAGAAAGAACGGGATTACTGAATAATTAATCAGGGCGGGCTGCATATTAAACAGGAGGAGGGGCGTGTATAAATCAAAAATGTTCAGGCAGAAAACGTTCTACTAACCACAGGAAGGTTCAAAATTTTCACACATTTGAGATTAAGAAAGAAAAACGATAACTATAACACCCCATTAAAACACCTTGAGATAATAGTAGAATGGACTCTCACTGGTTGTCTTAACTTGGCAATTGAATTGTATTCTATAATTATTACAATTACTTGTTCTACAATTATTAATAATTGCTTTATTAAAGAATGGAATAGTAACATTTTCCTCCCCCAACCATAATTCATTATTCCAACCATAATACATTAATCCATCCATTCTCTAGACCACGTTTATCCTTTTTGCAGGGTCATAAGGATGTTGGAGCCTATAATTCATATTAATAATTTTAAAATGAATTGGTCAGTTAATCATAATAAAATCAGCAATGAAGCAAATGGCTTTTAGGTCACTTTGGCACTTTGACAGAGTAAAGCAGGGATGGAAACTCTATAAAGTGATTTGAAACCACTTTAAATGAAGATCGTTGCACTGGAAACATCTGCTCAAACTGCGGTGAGCTAAATTTGTCCACTATACAAAGAGTAGAAAATTATATGTATGAGCATGAGCGATAGAGAATTTTTTTTAAAGACTAATGTCTAAAATACTTTATTTACTAAACACATGGCCATTTATTTAAAGAATTTTCTTTTAAGTGTTATTGTCTGTTATATGCTCACGACTTTCATAATTCCAGCTGTTTGAAGTCTACAAACTTGTGGGAGTGAGATATTGTGTCGTGGCCCGTGTGTTTGCAGCCGTTATGCAGTCCTAATGTTGAGTTTTTTTTTTTACAGGGCATCTGGATCTTGTTTGTGCATGCACACGACTGAAGCACAGGCATACCACTGTGGCTGAAAAACAAGATAGTGCCTTTTCTCTTACATAAGCAATAAGAGCATTTTGTTAATAAAACAGAACAAAAGAGAGAGAAGGAAGGAAGGAGGCCTCTAAATAGGGGGAGCAGAGGAGAGCTATGAGACACAACTCAAATCCCTCAATATGTGTATTGTATGTCTCTATTTTTACACATTTCTGTGAGTCAGAATTCAGCCAGGCTAAAGCGGAACCAAAAAAACAAAACATGAAACTACCAAAGTAGCTCACTGTACCACCTGTCAACCTTACAGCTGAAAACAATGCCCACCTGCTGGCCAAGACCACCACGCTGAACAACAGCCGCATTAACCAGCCACAAAGCGGCATATTTTAGTGGCTTTGTGCCGCTTTATTGTTTTGGCTCTCGCCGCTCATGACACAATAGTTATGATTAGGGATTAGTTTCAAAATATATCCTTCAAAAACATCTTTGTGTCAAATTTCCTGTAATTCTTTTTAGATTACGTAGCCTTGGGTCACCCTGCAATACAACAGATATCTGATGCATTTATAGATTAAGAGCCAAATCCAAAGTTGGAATAATATGGAGAGTATTTGTTAATCTTTCATAGAAATGAAAGAACATCCAAATTTTAGATCTTGACAGCATGTCACACATCTGTCTGCCCATGTGCCTCTTAGTCAGTGCTCAGAAATAACACTGAAAAACCAAGTCTGGGTCCTAGACCGGAAACCACTGTCATTCTGAGACCACACCCAGAGGACACTGGGAAGGAAACCCATGCTTTCTTTAAACACACAGTTTAGGAAGGAAACAAATATACAGTAGGTCAAAACCAACACAAAACCTTATGCAACAAACCTCCTAGAAAAGTGAAACACAAATGCATTATTTAATCTTAAAGGGTATCTATTATGGAATTTTGAAAATTACCTTTCATGTAGTGTGTAACATAGATCTAAGTGAACGAAAACATCCTGCAAAGTTTTAAATATGAAAGTTCACCGTATACAAAGTTATTGTCTCTCAAAAGTAAGAGTCGACTCTGAGTCGCTGATATGAATCGATAGACAAACCATGCTTTTTCTCTGTCTAGATGATGTCAACTTGACAAGTTATTTGAATAAGATACGCCCACTCATTGCGCGCGCCGTAGACACCAGTGAAACTTGACAACATCATGTCGACGAGACGCTGTTCTGAAGTGCGAATCAAAAGCGAACTTTTTTTTCACTGCCCAGGGATGAGCATGTGAAGAATCAGTGGCTAGAGTTTATATTTACAACTCTACCACACAAGTATAGCCGAACCTTGAGCTGTGTTCGCGTCATTTTAATGACGATTCCTTTACAAATATAAATGCTTTCAAGTGTGGATTTGCAAGCCGGCTGATACACTGTAAGAAAAAAATGTAAATTTACAGTTAAAAGTCTGTATTTTTTTACAGAATTGTGCCGTTTTCTCATTTTACAATGAATTTCTGTTATTTTACTGATATTTGCTGTAATTTAAAGGTCCACTATTAAATTTACAGTTAATTGCTTGTATTTTGGTTTTACATAAATTTTACGTTTTTTTTAAAAGAATTATCTGTATTTTTACAGGGTTATGTGTAATTTTACATAAAATACTAAGTAATATTTTACAGATTTTTTCTGTGAAATTAGAAAACAAAGAAAAGAAGGTATAACTGCAGAAATCAGCAGTTATTTAACATGTTTTCCTTGAAGATCAATAAGCATGTGGGGGTTAAAGTGAGTTTTAAGGTTAAATAATAACAAGATTAAAAGAGTATAATAATTCAATAGGCTATTTGTACATAACGTAGGCTACATAGGCTACAGTAGACAGGCCTATTGAATCATTATATAGTCTTTTAATCTTGTCTTGCAAATAGATGCTCATTTTGATCATCATTTGTATTAATATCCCCTAATTTCATGTATATTTTTTCAAATCTGCGGTGCTGCACATTGCGTGGCTTTGTGTGCGTACTGCGTACGTGAATGTGTGTGTGTGTGTGTGTGTGTGTGGGGTGTGTGTGTTGTGCGCGCGCACGCGCGATTGCGCAGATTCAAATTATTACTTTTCCGTTGCTTAGTCCCGCCCACAACAGTTAACTGGTCGTCAGATCGTCAAGTTTGAATCCCTGAAGGCTGTGCCAAGGACAAGCGGGAGATTTGAATTCAGTCTACGCTGGTGAAGTGGATTGTGATCACGGTGGTTCAAAGCTATAATCGTATTCGTATTTGTCAGGAGCAGCCGTGAGCAGGAGCGCTGAACACATGAGTTAGTCCGGTTGTCAGTCAGTCCGTTCAAAAATAACGCGCCCTTTTTCAGTGAGCCTGGTTCGTCACAGCGGACATCATCCCAACTGATCACCGGCTGAGGTAAGAGTCTTAGCAGCTATACTAAATGTGAACGATATTTTACATTACATTTGTGTTAAGTTGACAGTTTCCAAGCTAACGTTAGCATTCTTAAATGTTCAGTCATAACTGGCTTCGAGAGCTGGAGGGCAAACAAACACTGCAGCATGCGTCATTCAATTTTCTTCTGTTATAAGCAAGATCAGTTGAATCCACGTATATAAAGACCTAAAACAAGCTTTAGTAGACGTATTATGTATATCAAAGTTATGATTAGTCAATCAATCTTAAACGGCGGGACATTTTGAAACACTGTCTGGAAGCTGAAAACTCTTAGAAAACATCCTTGATTTTATTATAGTAAAATTGTAGTAACCACGTTTTTTGGTGGATTTATTACCATTTTAATAATCACAGTTTTACTAAAAACAGGCCTCCTGTGTTTTTTTTTTTTTTTTTTTTTAAACATCTAACGTTAACGTTACGTTCGGACGTACTAGCATCAAGACCGTTAAGAAATCGAATTCAGTGTAACGTTAGGCCTAGCATACTTGTTGATAAAGATACAGCAAAAACTAGAATATGAATATAGCATGATGAACCGCTATGTGTAACTGATGCAGCTAGGTCACAGTAATGTTAAATCATATTCATTTTTACTTTCTATAAATGTAACGTTAGCTAAAATCACATGGCAGTTCAAAACATAACTGTTAGCCTTTCCTGTTCAGCTTCCAGATCATGGTCAGTTGAGGTTTTGCATTGTCTCAATGGAACATATTGAACATGTGTAACAGTTAAATGTAATACTGATTTTTACTTTTTTTGTGATTTCAGGTCATGTGGAAAGCAGATAATCATGGCAAACAAGGTATGGGAATAATTAACTAAAATAAACATAAAATAACATAAAATAATTAAAATCGTAATGACCAAGTCTTCTGATTCCGTATGATTGCACTAAAAGTGTGCACAAGGTTTGGTTTGGCTACAGTAAGACCATGATTGTGTTAGATTCCACACTTTTTTTTTCTAACAAGGCTCTGTCGTTTAGAAACATGGCTTTTCCTATCACTGCTATCTTAATGACACATATCTCTACCTTTCATTCCAGTCAGGTGATCTGACGGTTGCTGGTCGCATCTCAGCCTACCTGATGGAACATTCTTGCTGGATGAATGACCTTCACCTCAACCTTGCCAAGACAGAACTGCTTATGGTTTCAGCCAAACCATACTTGTGGTGTAATCCTGCCGATTTGCCTAATACATCATTATACTATCGGAGCTGAACAACTCCTGGTCTAAGATCTTGTTCTATCCAGACTGGACTATTGTAATGCTCCCTTGACAACTCTTCCAGCATCAGTCAAACCTCTGCAACTGATCCAGATGCTGCAGCAAGAGTGGTCTTTGGAGGTAGCCTTATACCTAACCTCACTTCTTCAGATCTATTGGCGCTTTTCCACTGCATGGTACGCTCGGTTCGGTACGGTTCGATTCGGCGCGGAACGGTTCGGCTTCGCTTTTCCACTGCGTGGTACGACTCGGTACGGCACGGTTCGGTTCGCTAGCTCGGTTGCTTTTCCACTGCAGTTAGTACCCATTCAAAGTGGGTGAGGGATGTCCCGATCCGATCAAGTGATCGGAAATCGGGCCCGATCACGTGGTTTCAGACTCGATCGGAATCGGACGTCACCTCCCGATCAGGACTCGGATAAATATGTATATTAGGGCTGTAACGGTATTCGTATTGAATCGTTTCGGTACGAGGCTTCCGGTTCGGTACGCATACAAACCAAACCAGGTCCTTGGATCTTTTTTCCTGCCGACAAAATCCGCGCTGGCGTGAACACCACAACGTTGCGCAACATCAAATGACGAACGTAATGAAAGCGGAACGAAACTGCGCTACTTATTATATTGTGCTTGTACAGTTTATCCGTTTATCAGTTCGGACCATCAACATCAGCGCAGCGCGAGCCGATCTTGATCAAGCGAGCGTTAGTGAATAAAGCATTTGAATTCGCCACTGAAGTAGGCTAATAACATCACTGCGATATCTAATGAGAAGCATTCAAATTTCTCCGTTATTAACCGTAGATCTCTATCTCTATAGCGCTGACGTGGAAACCAGGAGAAACATTGTGCCGTGAATGAACTAGTTATAGGCTTTAAGTCCACAGATCAGCAACATTCACCATGGATTTAATATAGTAACACTAACTGTAGCCATGAAAGTTTGCCTGGAATAGTGAAATGCTTTCAAGTACTTCACACATCTTTTCCCAGCACTTCAAAACTCAAATATTATCTAAATATTATATATAACGTTATATAAATATATTTAAATGTGATGACCAAAACAATTATTTGTTCATCCTTCAAAGATTACCCCCATTTTTAAACCTGAAAGTTTCAAGATGTAGGAAAACTCAAACTTATTTAAAAATACTTTTACTTTTAACAAATAGGAAATATCTCTGGCATTTCTTTCTTTTTATTGAAAACGTACCGAACCGTGACACCACTGTATCGTATCGAACTGAACCGTGTATTTTGTGAACCATTACACCCCTGATGTATATTCTCATATTTTTTTTATACACTTATTTTTTTATTTGTTTACATGCCTGCCGGGTATTTTAAAGTTGAGGTGCTATTTGTTTTTATATTAGACTTTTTTAAAAATATATTTACTGTTGCACTAAAGTCCAAAAGTGAATAATTTATGCTATTTATTACTTGATTGTTCAAGCTACCTCACAGAAGTGCTCTGTTTGTTAGAGTTTTTAAATGTTATAATAAGGTGAATTAAATAACAAATAAGGAACATCCTGGATCTGTTTTTTCGCTCTTCTTTATTCTTTTTTTTTAATGTAATATAGAAGTATCGGATCGGGACTCGGTATCGGCAGATACTCAAAATCAAATGACTCGGACTCGGACTCGAGGGCAAAAAAACCTGATCGGGACATCCCTAGGTGGGACTGATCGTTACACTGTTTGTAGGTCCGGTGATAGCCGTGTGCGGCTAAGAGCTGAGCTAGCTGCTACTTCTTGGAACACTTTTTCATTCTGTTTTGCCCCATCCAGCTCTCGCTGGACCCGCTCCTAGGCAACCAACGAGAGGAACGTCTGCACCTCGACCACGATTCAGCCATTTCCTTTTTAAAGTGTTGATCTCTTCTTTTTTTTCAAGTAAGTAAAACACAGGTGCTACCGTGTTGGCTGTTGTCTACTGGTTATATGACTCTGTATAGCGGGTTTAGTGTCTCGTGTCGCAAATCCAATGACGCTGGTAGTGACGATTCTGTCTGTCTGACCAATCAGTGATCTGCAGTGTTTCACGTCACATTTTAGTACCGGTACGGTACGCTTGGAACCTCAACAGATCAGGTACCATTAAAGCGCGCCGAAGCGCACCGTACCGTACCGTACCATGCAGTGGAAAAGCACCACAAGTGACCCGTACCGAACCGAACCGTACCGTACCATGCAGTGGAAAAGCGCCAAAGCGTGCCGTACCGAACCGAACCGTACCGTACCATGCAGTGGAAAAGCGCCACAAGTGTCCTCCAGAACCTTGTGTTCTGCAAGTGAACGGCGCCTTGTGGTGACATCATCTCAAAGAGACACAAAATCACTTTCACTGACCTTTACCTGGACTGTTGCCTGCTGGTGAAATGACCTGCCCAGCACATTTTCAAGAAACTGCTAAAGATGCATCTTTTTCGTAAACACTTGACCCAATAATACAAAATCTTTGGGGAAAAAACAACTTGCTGTGTACTGTGCTAGACTAACTGGGACTTGTCACTGCACTTTTTGCTTCTATTGTTATCGTAATTGGTAAGTCACTTTGGAGAACATGTAATTGTAAATGTTTAAAAAATATATGTATTAGAGTATAAAGGTATACAACAATTTCCTTTTAATGTGGATATTTTTACATGTTCTAAATTTATATACTAAGCTTGTATTTCCTATCTATCACTTATCTTGACGTTTAGTGTTTGTTCAATTACTAATACTGTAAATGTGAAGGTATTCTGTACTTATACATTTAGTTAATTTTACAGAAATTGACTGTAAACTTGCTATTACTTAATTAGAGATTGGTCAAAATTGTGAAATTGGATCTGTAAAAATTAACACTGTAAATATACAAACATTTGTATTTGAATTGATGTATTTATTGCATTTTTATACATAATTTAATTGTTATTTTACACAGAAAAACTATATATTAAAAGAAGATTACGGTAGATAAACAGGATTATAATAAAATAACTTTATAAAACCCTAAATTTACAGTTTAACCTGAAAGTTAAATGTCTTTTTAATGTAATTTGACATCATTTGTCATTTTTTCCACGGTTTAATAAGCCATTATTAACAGTAATATACTGTAATTTAATCAATTTTGACTGTTTTTTAATGTAATTTGACATAATTTATCTGTTTTTCCACGGTTTAATAAGCCATTATCAACAGTAATATACTGTAATTTAATCAATTTTGATTGTCTTTTTAATGTAATTCTACATCCTTTTTCCGTTTTTCCATGGTTTAATAAGCCATTATAAACGGTAATATACTGTAATTTAATCAATTTTGACTGTAAAGTAAATTCTGTATTTTTACGGTTTTTGCATGTAATTTTGAGAAATGGTTATTTGCTGTAATTTAACGTAAACCGTCTGGAAACTTTGCTGCCAGAGATTTGCCGTTTTTTTACGGGATTTTTTTTTACAGTGTACTGAAGGAAGATTCAGTACCAAGTTTATTTGGATCAGCTTCCTCCTCCGAATCACAAGCTGTAAGTAGCCTACTGTTAATAATTGTTGCTTTTATGGGTTTTGTAGCATGCTCAATAAGTATGTGTGTGTGTGTGTCAGTTACGCTCAGCGCAGCTTAGGTCTCCAATGTCATTTTTTTTTTTTTGAAATATGTAAAATGTTTGTCGTTGTTATTGGAGTTGTCATAAAGAATAGAGCGTATTTTAGTACTGCAGTGCTTTATCAATATGTTTAAGCCTTGGGTTAACGCGAAAAATAACTGACTGGGTCGTCTGACCAATCACCGCAGATTAGCGTCACGTAAAGGCGGGGTTTGAAAAATGAGTCGTCGAACGAATCATTAGGAAATCGGTGAGCAAATCAGGTAAAAATAAATGCATATTATAAGACAACAAAAGTGTTTGTTTTTTTGTCATTGCATGCATGTAAAACTGTTGTTGGGGACTCCCAGAACAATATTAGGAACATTAAAAGCCATAATAGGTGCCCTTTAAACTACTTCTGAAAATCACATTCACTATTCATTTCTCATCTGTCTCCACATATTCATCCCAAAATGAATACAGACATCTCCATCTGATGCAAATTATACTCCACATTATAATCCCACCTCTGTTACTGTGAGATTGAACTGGCCTACATCAGTCGCTCTGACACATAATCCTGACTCCACACAACCTATTCATCTATTCCTGAGCATATTCAAGAATCAGAAATAACTTTTTATAGTCATTTTCAACAATAGAGTGGCACAATGTTGCACTCGCCTCACAGCAAAAAGCTTTGAAATGGATAGATGGATTGATTTCAACATTTATATTCAAACGGACACTTCTTTGTATTTCAATTAGTAATGAATTTGATATTTTAAAGTCATTAAAAAGCACTTACTTAATGTAGGGGAGACCAGGAATGTTCTAACAAGATGTGATTTGCAGCCAATCAGAAATTAGCCTATGGTGAAATTACTATCAGACATGACCAGCACCATAGAAGTTGTAAGACTTTTTTCACAAATACTTTAATTCATAGCCTATATGTGAATATTATATCAAAGTTTGAGACGTGTAGAACATATTGTGAAACACTCCCCATTCTTTCCAATACTAATTTGGGCAAACTGCATTGAGGCATGCTATCGAGGCACTAAACTGGGCTCATGCTAGTCGATCTCACAAAGGAACGTCGCACGCTTCCTCTCCAATACTTGTGACACAGCGCCATCTAACGTTCAACACATGTATTGAAAAGTGTCATTTTCTAGGTACAAAATAACAAGTGGCAATCATATCGGTTAGATTTAAAAAAAAAAAAAAATAAGAATTTCATTGTGTAATAAAATTGGTTGTGGGTCTTTTGTCACTCATAGTCGTTGGAGGTGCCACAATGTTTTCAAAAAGTAGCTACTTTGACTGTGATAAATCATTTAAAACAATTCTAAAAATAAAATGTATGTTTTTGCAACTGATTATCACTATTATAGAATAAAAAATACGCTGAAACAAAAAAGAAAAAAGAAAATAAAAAGGAAATACAGATATGTTGATAGCCATGCATTGATATTTGCTGTTGGCCCTCACCCAATATTTTCAAACAAACTATTATTCTGATTTGTTCTCTGTCTGTAATTTAAACATGACTATCATGACTAGCTATGCAACCCCCCTTTTTAAATTTATCGTTTTTAGCATTTTTCCTCCTGTGAAAATGTGAGATTTCGGTACCAGCTGCTCCTTGTCTTTTCATTACTCGAGAGTAGCAACTTTCAACACTTTGATCCAACACAAGAGAAATGCAATTCAATTTTGAATGGCGTGAAGAGAAATGTAGAGTGCAGATGGAAAAGACAAAGCAACCTACCTGAAATAGGTCTGAGATAAAAGGATGGAAATAACAGTAGTGATAGCGGACAGGACAGAAACTAGAATCTCTTCAGAAACATTTTAAATGAAAAGAAGCAATGATGCAAATATTATTTTAGATCATGTAGCATTTTATATCCGTTTAAAAACGTAGGGTTTTTAGTGCATTTACCACGTTTGTTCAAAACGTCTTATAACACATTGCGAACATCTGATTTTGACTTTGTTTTGAAGTAGGCTACAATTGATACAAATACTCTCTGCAACTGCTGTTATCTCATTCTTCGCTGAAAAGGGAGCAAAGAAGCGGAGCTGAGGAAGGACACAGAGATAAGAGCAACACGACCCTGACACACATCTGTCACCTCTCACACTCGCCTGTGCTCTCTGGCAATAACAAGCTCTTGTTTTGGAGTGCATTACCCACACACTAACTTCACTTACATAAAGTAGAAACATTGTAGCAACATTTTTACAGCTTAGCTGAGTAAACAATCATTTTAGTGTTCATAAATCACAAAGGCATACGTAGCCTACCATATTTTCAAAGCTCTATGTTTGTTGTTATAATTGTTTGAGGTATCAAATGTGTGACGTTTTCCATGGAAGTCAATGGGGCCCATCAACTGTTTTGGTTACTCATATTCTTCAAATGATTTTGTGTTCAGCGGAAGAACGAAATCCATACAGGTTTGGAACACCTTGAGGGTGAGTAAATGATGACAGAATTTTGTTTATTTTTGGGTGAACTATCGCGTTAAAGTTCTCAAATCGTTGGAGTAGCCTACACTTGAGGGCGCTGTTGCTAGTTTAGTGAAAACCGGCATTTATAATTACACTTCAGTGAAAACTGCTTGTAGCCTGTTTTGTAATATATTTCAAGGTATGAATGTACACACATTTAAATTATTATAGTGGACATAATTGTAAGGTTATTTATGTAAAGTTAAGTTTTAACCTGTTTCTAAAATATAAACATAGGCCTATAGAAAACAGATAGGCCTAATGAACAAAATCTTGTAGGTATTGAAAGAATATCAGGCTCAAATAACTCATATTTAGTGGACACTACCAAATTTTCTAAGAGGTAACAGAAATCATAAAGTGGCGACTGTTGTGGAGTTGAACTGTGCTCTGAGAAGATAGAGTTTTCAAACCTCTTTCCCTCATAAACTGTTAACTCAAACACACACATTCAACATCTTACACCAACTGTCTACTTTTGGCTGAACGGGCTGACTAAAACGGACCCCATTCTTACACTGTTGTTTTTCTTTTTCATTTTGAGAACATTTCATAACATTAACCACCCGGTTCCACCCAATGCAATGTCCTAAACATTTAAGGTGTGGCAAAGCAAAGTATAATGTTAAAAACACTAACCAGTCTTTAAGTGTATATTAGAGCTCTCTTTAATGACACTGTTCTCATAGAGAGGGTTTAGTTTAACCAAGGTAACCTGACGCCAGGGGAAAATCTGCAGAGAGGTGTTAAGAGTTTTTAGGCCTGCGCTAATGACCCTCGGGTTCTGTCTACTTTTCACAGAGGGCTTGCATCTCGAGCAATCTGGTACATCAGTTGACTCGTCACCAGGGCTTCACAATGTTCTTTTACTCTGCATTTCTGTGTGAGTTTTATTAACCAAGTTCACACACTTTTGTCATGAGTTCTGGACACACATCAGGCACATAGAGGGCAGTCCAGATATCATTTAGGATAACATTCATCATTTAAGTGTTAAAGGTCTCATCTCAGTGTGGTTCTGCTCTCTATTTTTAGCAAATAGACAATGTCTAATAATGGAGAATATTAATATAGCAAAAACCTGCTATTCCTGCTGTAAAGGCATTTGAAAGACAGAAATTTTGTCATTGAGAAAATAATACAATCTCACTTTTACAGATTTAGGGACCACCAGTATGCTTGATTTTCTTGGATAAAGATTATTATAAATAGCAAATTCATCCTCCAATTTTTTTATGAAGTGAGTTGTATTTTAGCTCAATATTTATGAAGAATAAATGTGATTTAAATGCTGAAATCACTAGAAAACCTTGGAATTACAGCATTTCTGTTTTGAATCATTTTTTTGGTAACTTTACATTTACTTATTATTTTATGTTATTTTTCATGTATCTGCTCAGCAGTGTTACTTTAGCATATCATTGAGATACTATTCATTTAATTATTATTTTATATTTGTTTTTGTTTTTAATATTTTCTATAAATAAAAATATAATTGTAGTTTGTTTTGACATTTTTAATATGCATCTATACATTTCCAAATATTGCAAACATTTTTGGAACAATTGTTCTTAATTGTTTCTCAAATTAGAGCAAGTTTCAAAATTAGAAACTCAATGTTTGTTGAACTTTATCAGATTTTTCACTTAGAATGAAAATGTTATAAACAACAGAGCATGTGTTAATTCAATGACTGCCAAATAGTAAGTGAAGATGTAGCTATAGCCTACTATACAGTATCATGGAACGCTGCCGTAGAAAAACATTAGGCTACATATATCATTTTGATACACAACACAGATTGTCAATAGTATCGGACTATCCCCGTTTTTATACATCGGAAAAGTGATACCCCAAGATTCTCTTCTCCCAAACATCTGGTAAACTCAAATGAGTAACATTCCTGAGGCTCATACGCATGGCTCCTCCTCTTTGAAAAAAAGAGCGATTATAGTTTGTGGAAATTTGAGAGTGCCTGATTGGTCACGACACCAGTCAATCAAGAGCTTACGGACGCGAGGGGCGGGTTTAGCGGATCTAAGAGGTTGTACCAGTATCAGGGGCGTTCCTCATTCTTGACTAACCTAACACACAGTGAGATGAGGCGATCAACATCCACAACGTTTCTTTTCCATCATGCTGACACAGAATTCGCACATTTGGGGTTGTTTTGATGCCTGTTAGTATCTGGTGACCCACTATCCTTCCGCAGCATATCTGTTAACAAAAGTGCATTTTTGCATGTGTCAGATTCAGATTGTTTGACGCACGCTGGATCAATGAGAGAAGTTAGGTAGGCTACTGGCGCTGCTTTTTAACTTGTTGCGCGGTGATGCAAGTGTCCTATTGCGCAAGAGAATGATTCATGAGTCAGTTATTATTCATATAATTTCTTCTTCGAGCTATTTGACGGGCAAAAGTTGCTTTAGAATGGGCTCAAGGGACGAGATCCATTCTCAACCTGCCGTACAGTCTGCGCAATTAAGTTAAAGTGGACTACCGGAGCTACCCAAAGACGCATATCAAGAGTTGGATGTGGACGTTCTTGGGTCCTAATACGTGCACCTTTAGAGTAAAATTATATTTATTTCCTAACCAACTAATCTTGGAGATGTCGGAGTCTTACGAGGACGGTGTGTGCGGAGATGGAGCTCCGGACTTCATCCCACCGAGAGCGACTCGATCAGGCCGGCGGAGTGGAGTCACCGTGCCGATGGTGGAGCGCGATGAGGCGGCTCTCCTGGAGTCGGTGAAAATGGCACCGAGGAGGAGCAGCATTATTAAGGTAATAGCAGAAACACGCTTATGAGTTGTCAAGAGTTTGGTAGTGTAATTCGTACACGATCATGTCTGTTTAAATGAGAATTCATATTGTGGAATATAGTGAAGCAAGTAACCCTCAACATGTAAACAACAGCCTGCATCCTTGCAGTTCTTACAAGTTATGACAGGTTCAGTTCTCATGCTTTTAAAGGTTTGTGATTTGATCAAGGACGCAATGTTAAAACGTTCGAACCTACAACCTTTTAGTTACCAGCCTAGAGTAGATACAGGACGATGTAGCCATTAGTTCTCAACGGTTTTGCTTCAGGAACCAGACGTCACATTACTCAGACTCGGTACCAAAACTGTCTAGTGTAAACGTAAACAATATGTTTAAAACCAAACATTGGAATGTTTAGTTACGTTTTTAGGACGAGGGCATGTTATAGGCTACAATCTGTCCATGTTGACATCATGGGCATGGCCATCCTATGGTAAAAAGTTATTTCTGGCTAAATAGTTTGAATAAATGTATAGCATACATGTGCATTTTCTGGTCCATTTTATTAGAAGAAATTGTGCTATTTATTTTGCAATCCTAACTATGAAATTATATGGTTAATCACATTTTATTATTTTTTTTATTATTTTTTTCCCTGCTGTGACCCAGAAAGACATTGACCCATTTCACACATTGCACAAGCATAGGTGTTCATCGCAGAATTCTGATAGATAGCATTCCTATTGAATGGAAATGATGTTGACAATGTCCATGAATATAATTCTGAGCCCATTTGCTGAATTCACACATTCTTACCTGTGAAATCACATGACAGTAAAAATTTAACTACAAGAGAAATGCTGTCATGCTAAGAGTAATTGCCATGAGTTGATGTTTCTATAGACCTATTATCTACTTGCCTATCCTTTACATAGGGTCAAACATTTTTTTTAGTGCAGGTACGATTTTACAAGTCACTAAATCATTAGTCATTAAATTACATAATAAACATAGACATTTGGTCTGCTTTACTTGGATGGAAGCATTTTGTCCCCTTTAACACAAAAGCAGTGAAACGAAACGTGCCAGAGGCCGTTTTCCACAGAATGGTTGTTACAGTATGTAAACTGCAAGGCCATTGGGACCTAAAGGTTGACCTGAAACAATTGCATTTTTGCACGAATAAACCAGACAATGACTAAAAAGAGTTACATGAAAGGGGACTCAGCATTTATAAGGATCCATAAAGAAAAAATTACATGTCAACAGGTCAGATCAACAGCCAGACATTTTTGAAACACACAAATGCCCTTAGGGTTTTGGGTTTACTAAAGCTTTAGATAACCATTGATCCAGTGTTGTGGAGTAATGCAGCAATGACTCTCCATCAGTGCTTTGCAATGAAGGTCAGCCAATTATCTTCAGCATGATTAGGTAGAAGGATTACGTAGCAAGCCAACGGGGCCAGTGACTGACTGAGGGACCTCCAGCTATGAGACACTGCATACGTAACATTTATAAAACAGCACTTGCCAGTGACTGTTGCCACATTGTGACACAAAATGTTAACCCTGCACATTGTGTTTGAGACATTGAACATTGAGACAATGTGTTTGAGTGTCTTTCTCATATGTACGATGTCATTTTGTTTAGACATTAGATTTTGCAGTTGTGACATAGGTGGTGCCACTCTACCTCACTCTAATTCGTATTTGGGTGCTGCCCATAACCCAACACAAAAAATAAAGGTTCCAAAAGATGTTTTTCACAGCAGTGTCATAGAAAAAAACATTTTTGTTTCCTTAAAGAAACTTTCAGTAAAGGTAAAGGCCATTGCACACTGAGTCCGAAATTTGCATCCGAAATTTTCGCACGTTAAATAAATAAATACGACCTTACGTTATGTCAATCACGCTTGCACACTGCCTCCGAAACTTTCATCCGTCATAAAAAAAATCGGATCGGGTTCGATTTTCTGCTTTTTCGCATCCGTAGCAAGCAGTTTGAATGGTGTTTTGACAATTCAGAGCCACCGAACCACGAATGCGAAAAAAACGCATACGAAAATTTCGGACTCAGTATGCAATGGCCTTTATGGTTAACCCTTAGGGTATTTTTACTTAGTGTGAAGCACATTTAAACATTTTAAAGAACCTTTTTCCACTATTAAGAACCTTTTGTGTAATAGACAGGTTCTATGGATGTTAAAGGCTCTTCATGGAACCATAGAACCAGTAAATAATTTTAAGAGTGTACTCGCAGGTCTTGAATAGGCTGGAAGCAGGAAGTGGCACTGGGTAATTGACAGATGGCAAAGAAGCTGATGATGTCAGTGACAGGCACTGTCGATAGAGCGGAGAGAGGGGGCAGCGTTCATGTGACTCATCCCATCCCGGGTTCTTGGTTCAGTTTGTTTCAGATCCAGAATGTGAGTAATGTTCCCTGTCCTCGGCCAAAGTACGCAGCCTTCCAAGACAATGTCCAGAGCCATCATTGTTTTTTAAATGGATGCAGAACTTGTAGCTTACACCTATTTACAGAAAGTGTTGCTTGATATCTGATATCTACAGAGTTCTCTCTGTGCAGTAGTGCATGCGCAAGAGTTCACATCAGCGTAAAAAGCATATGGAATTGAACCTGAGGAGGCTTATCCACCCCCCACCCCCTGACTTATCCACCCCCCACCATGCCTCCATGCACTTAACTGAGATGACAGTAAAAACAAATTGATTTGTGATGTAACTAATTGATAAAGTTTCCCAGATTAATTAGCTATATATGTGTTCTTGGATTGCTAACATGGTTAAGAGTTTGCAGTTGTTGACAGTATATTAGTGTGCTGCTCAAGAGACAATCTGGATAATAGCCACTTGTTGACCTGCTATTTTTGAAGGTACTTGCGCTCTCATGGTTGAATAAAAGAAATAAAAGGCCTACATTTCATTGTGTGTGGACAATGGAAGAGGTGTTGAGTAGGAGTGTGAGTAGTACTGTCCAAAAAGTACTCAATATAAGTCCATTAAAAGTATCCATTCAGAAACATAAGTAAATGCAAAATGTTAAATTTGCTTGTACTTAATTATTTAAAATGAAAATGTTTTTTGTTAGCTCTTGAAATCAATCAACATATTTTCTAGATCTTCTAATCTAGATATTCTAGAGTATAGAATTTAATTTGTGAGGTTAGTTTGATGCACAGTTATATTTTGTAAAGTAACCTGTTATTCATTAGATTTGATTATCTCTGTAAAATGAAAATATTTTTGTTGGAAATTTACAAGAACAAATAAAATGTACATATTCTGTGGTACTTGAGTAAAGGAAATTTTACAAAACTATATAATAGTACTTAAGTAAAGTAATGAAGTACAGTTACTACTTAAAAGTGTAAACCACTGTGTTTTTAAGAGGAAATAGGAAACCACTCTGTAAATTTGAGAGTGAAGCTTTAGTGAGTTTTGACAGTTGAGCAGAAATACAAACTTAGGGAAGTTCAAGTACAGAGTTCTTGGGGAATACCTTGCTTGTTTTCTCAGCCTCATAAGCACGTTTTGTTTAATCAACGCTGTCTGACCACAGCTTATATTGTGTTAGTCTTCCATACAATATTTACCTCACATTTCACCTTATTTGCTGCAATTCAAGATTCTCTCTCATTTCCTTTTTGTTCTACTTTGCCAGAGGTTTTAAAGAATGAACTAGTCATTGAATTTAACAATCTAAATGGCCCACAGGCCCCAACGTAGGATCCATTATGCATTGTTGTTTATCAATTTGACATGCTTTTTGATCTTTTTGATCACAGTAAACTTTGTTCTACAGCGTTGTGCTCTGTTCTGGACAGTGATTGTTTAAAAAGCGTCACTGGCTGCTAGTCAAGATCAATGACAATGTAGCTGCTATGACACTGTGTAACTTTGTGTGACTGACTTTGTGGTTCAGTAGGCCTGTGTATGTGAGTTTGACTTCGTCCTGAAGGCAGACTGGACCCTCTGTGCTCTAGTGTCACTCAGATACTGGTGCCACAATGCACTGAATGCTGGTATACTTCCTATCTGACACAAACACTCATCTCTGTCTCTGGGACCTCTCTTGTGAATCATACGGTCTAGTATGTGGTTTTTTGTGTCTGTATTATGTAAGTTGGTTTATGATCCAAATCTACGTGGGGCGACAACTAGGTGTTTTATCGCTCTCAGTCTGCATGTCAATTGGAAAGTATACACAGTCTTTAATAAGAGGATGCAAATCTTGACATTTCATAGCCCTTTTCCTGTGTGTATTTCAGTGAACTTGGCTCTGTTTCCTAGCAGTACCTCAGGTGCCTACATCCTGAAGACACTCTTAATGTGTTTTTTTAAACATTTCCTTGCTTTTCAGTGCCAGGTAAAAACTGGACAGAAAGTTTGCCTTGTTTGGCCACTTTGTGTGAGTCGAGGCTTGTGAAGAAAAGGCAAACTAATGCCAAACTTTCTTTTTAGACAAATTGCCAAAAGCTGAAGACTATTGTCAAGTTCAAAACATCATTACCCACATTTTTTAGCTAGCTGCCCTTATGTGTCACCATTTGACCATTCACATTTTACTGTTATCATCACTCCTTTGTGTGGAGACAGACTGCTGGAATGCAAAGTCAGGAGGAGATACAGAAAGAAATAGAGAGAAGTTCTGAGGTAAAGGAGTGTGATAGCTAAAGGAGCTATATGCTTATAGCTTCCTGTTTGGTAACACCCAAACCACAGCTGATGTTGAGCTTGTCTGGTGCTAAAGCTGCACGACTAATCATTAAAAGATCGTGATCTCGATTCAAACACCCACGCGATATGACAATGATTCGCCTGCGTCTATTTAACCTTTGACAAAATCACGCCGGAACATTTAAATCTGCGTTGGCGCTGCCACTGATCCAGAGAAAGCAGTTATCATGTGTAGGTATGAAGCGGCTTCACAAACAGTCTTTTCAACCACACCGTATCGTTATTTCACACTTCAGATTATCACAGAAGTACTGGGATAAAAGTTTATAGTTCGGATATAAACACTGATGTCTATACAGTAATGATCAAAATAGAGCAAATCACCTTTTTAAAGTAACTTGTCGCCTCAAATAACTATTGTATCGATTACATTGCTATGCCACCAGGTGGCTAATGAGTGTTTAAAAAATGTATTTGTCATCGAATCATTAATTTAAAGAGATTCGTTCAAAAAATTATGATTCATCCAATAATGAAACCAGTAAAATCTTTGGCCCTGTCCCAAATGGCACCCTAAGCACTCATGGTCTTCCTACGAGTCCACACTTTCGTGACGTAATGCTGATTTGACTTTTGGGAAGAAGTCTGCTGCGGAGCTCGCGTCAGTACGGGCTCGGCAAAAGTACGCATCGAGGGAGCATATCGACCACATAAGGGAGGCGCTCGCGAACACCCTTCCGAAACCTGAAATGACAAATGGTCTCATGGATTTAACAGTACATCTGCATTCTTCACTGCATGTTCCCATCACAATAACAACGATATTCAAAGAGGGGACTTTGGGGAATGGAAGACAGAAGTATACTACAAATGTCAGAGCGTGACTCTGAACAGCAGTGACATGGGAAAGCCATGCGTGCTTGGCCGTAGACAGGAAGTACAGTACAACAGATCGTATGATAGCATGAAAATATGAGCAAGCTGAATGAGAAGGAGGGGTGTTGAAATACATGGTTGGTAAATTTCATCACTAGAGCAAGTTTTACTTTAGGGTGGAGCTCAGCATGTGGGCACTCAACTGAGAGCAGCCGAATTAGAACTTCTCCCCTGGTCAACCACAGCCCACAGGACGTGTGTGGGGGGGTTACACTATACTATATTAGTACTATACACAACCGTTCATACGTTTTTATTGTTTTTGAAAGGAGAGATTTTTGCTCACCTAGGTCACATTTATTTGATAAAAACACAGTAAAATAGTAATTTTGAGAAATAGTAAAATACTTTCAATACGTTTTATGTCATTTATGCCTGTCATGGCAAAGCTGAATTTTCAGCATCATTACTTTTTCAGTGCCACAAACACTGTCCTAACCAGACACAAATCACAATGCGATAAGATTCTAGCAACAAGCAATTTTTCCGTTCTCACCAGATGCGTCATGATTACGAGATTCGACAAAATCAATCAAAAATCACATCCAATAAGAAGAGTGTGTGGGCGGAGTCTCTCTGCAAGCGCACTGCACTCTCAATGAAACATAATTAAATACATAAATATTACACTATTTTAACATTATTGAAAATGTGTACTGAGTGACTGAAGCAATCTTTGTCACAGCAAAGGCTTGCATGTTTACATGGAGTTGACCTTTTAAAGGTTTTAATTCCTTTAATTTATTTTCAAGATCTGAGGTGAATTATTGTCAAAATCAATATGGTATAAAGGTCACGCAAAATGATATTCAAACTCACATTGGACACTTTTAACATAAACATTAGGCTACCTGAGGTTATCATTGTCATACTTTGTTGTTGTTCCAGCCGCAACGTTGCAGGAATAGAAACAGTTTCGAAAATAGATTTGTTGCGGCTGGTTAGGACAAAAGCTTTGATTAACATAGAAAAGATAGCTTTTATCACGTGTCATGTTTTGTTAGGACATGCCATGGTGTTACTGTGCTGAATTGGTGCTCAAGAAACATTATTATTGCTGCTTAACTCTTTCCCCACCAGCGTTTTTTGAAAAAAATTGCCAGCCACCGGCAGCATTTTTGATCATTTTCACAAAAGTTTCAAGGCCCCCAGAATATGTTGTTGTTGTATGAATATCTGAACATGCAATATGTCAAAAGATAAAGCAGTGTGTGGGTGGAGTTTTAAAACAACAAGACATTTTATTATTATTTATATGCTGTTTAATATTGATGATCACGTTATTTTGCATATGCATAAGCTTATATCATTTCATTTGTTTCTGCTTCTTTTTCGCCTGTGTTTTGATCAGGAAATTCTGTACTTTTTCAGAAGAAGTGAAAACATGTTTTGTCACAAATGACAGAAAGTAAAAAAAGGCATTTATTTGAAATAGAAATCATTTGTAAAATTAGAAGTGAAAATCTGGCTGACCCCAAAATGTTTGAATGGTAGTGTATAAAATATTATACATGTATCATTGTGAAAGTTTCAGAATTTATAGGTTTTACATGGTCTTGTCTGGAGATTAAAAAAAAAATGATTCAATAACGTAAATGCAATGCACGTAATTCCATCACACCTATCTTATGGTTTTACATTTGTTTACATGATTACATTTGTAATATGTATATTTTATGACATTTGTGACATGCAATGTATTGACCATAGACTTCTATTATAAGTGCTTTGTAGTCAAATTCATGCTCGTTTTATTGTTGTATAATTGTGTTGTTGACATAATTACCTAAATAAATATTATATTTTTAAGGTAACTTATGCCAAGACAAATGTAAGTTGTTTGCTTGTTGCTTCATTTATCATTAAACCGAATGTTGTGTCTAGTGCAGGCATTCTACAATCTTTCATCAAGAGTGTGTCCAAGAATATAAAGGGCAAGCCAGCAAGAATGTGATATTGAATTCTGAATTGCGATGATTTCATTCCAACTCGCCATGGAAATCACTGGCACGCAGTTGGGCTACCATGGCAACCGATGGCCCTGACACAATCCACCTCAGTGTTCATTGACATGCAGAAAGCGGTTTTGTAGTCTGGGGTGTGGTCACAACTGTGTGAGATGAGGTCTACCCAAGATGCACTCATATTCTTGTTCCTCTCTTTTAAGCACGGCCTGGCGTGTGTCTCTGTGGGAATGTGATACTTCACTTTGGAAGAATTACAAGGAACACTTAAGAGTTCCGCAGAGTTTCACCCATATGCACTCCATCAAAAGGTCTGTCCTCTTCCTGTGAATAACAACAGACGGAGAGATTCTCCATGCACAAGCACTAATTTCCTACTTGAAATTCTTATTGTCATCCCTCCTTCCGCAGATAAAAGCAGCTTTTGGTCCTTTGACAGTTGAGAGAGTGTGTTTAGGTACAAGGCACGCTTAGAGAGGTGAATCCTGAACGCAGTGTCTGTAACAGGATTACATTTCTAATCGTCTCCTCATCTACTCACCGTCTCTAAGCAGCAGTGAAAGGGGAAACGAGAGGAAAAGGTGGACAACCAGAGGCAGGCATTAAAGCATTCAAATTAGAGTATATTCCAGGAAGTTAAATACAATTTAATGTAGTGAATTACCCTAGTTTGTCCCTCAGCCTTTAAAAACATACAATCATTGTGTGTAATTCTCTTACAATGTTTGGGAAGGAGCATGGGAATAAACAGTCATTTATTATTACCAGTACAAAAAAGTTCCTGTTCACCCTGTTTGGTTTTATTTTTTGCTAATCTAAGGAATCTATGGAAATTTAGAAAAAATGCTATCAGTCGAACTCGCCTTTAACTTAACTTTTTTTGGCCTACACTGTAGAGCTGCAAAATTAATCGTTCAAATTGGGATCTTTATTCGAACACTCACGCGATCTTATTTCTAAATGACAACAACATGGCTATGTATATTAAACCTTTGACAAGTCCGGTCACGTCGAACATTCAGATCTGCTTTGGTGCTGCCTCTGATCCAGAGAAAGCAGTTATCATGTGTAGGTATGAAACGGCTTAACAAACTGTTCTTTTCAACCACACACTATCGTTATTTCTGTGCTACAATAATTCAAATCATCCCAGACGTGTTGGGATAAAAGTTTATAGTTTGGATCACAGATTTAAACACTAGCAATCAAAATAGAGTACCTTTTGCAAGTAACTTTACGCTTCAAATATATTGTATTAATTACATTGTTAAACCAGTCGGTGGCGACCAGTAACTTAAAAATGTATTTGTCATTGAATCATTCAAGAGATTCATTAAAAAATCTTGTGAAACATGTGAAGACTTTATGAGTGAGTCATTGAATCATTCATTCAAACAGATTTTTTTAAACAATTAATTAAATGTTTTAAATAGACTGTAGCAATTAAAGGTCCCCTGACATGGGGTTATTTTATCATTTTATAATGTTTCCTGGGTTGCCCTTATAATGTTAGTATGTTTTTTAGATCAAAAATAGTCATAATTTAGAAATAAAAGGCATTTTTCCTAGCCTGATTTTAGCCTCTGATTTGAACACTGTTTGAAGGGGCGTGTCTGCTGTGAGAACCGGCCACTGCTGTGATTGGCTGACATGCTTATAGCTACGTATTACATGTGAAACTCTCTCGAATACTTTTACTACAGCTATTATACGTTTTTACTAATACAGCTATCGAGATTAACGAATCGTGAGATGTTTTTAAAGTATTTAGATCTATTCCCATCACATAAAATGTTGCCGTGATGAGCATTGAGCAGATGACAGTCTGTTGATCGCGAGACTGAAGATCTTATCATTGCAACGCAGTTTCTGCACTCTCTCTAATGCTTTCACCAATGCAAACACAATGATGTACATACAGTAAGAGCTTCGTTGTGCAGTAACGTGCGTCATTGATTTCATAACGAGTTTTCCAGATAAACTCGCGCTGTGTGGAAATATTGTTCTTTGATCGCTTTCTGTATATAATTTGTTCACAATTTAAATAAGATTATTTTCATCCTACTAAAAGAGACGACGTGAAGTTGATATTTTAGTCACTGGCTTGACTTACTGATGCATAAACAGTATTGAACGATTTGAGAGAAAGATTAACTTACCTGTCACCTGAACTTGAAATTGAATTGTTGCTTGGTAACGTTAGCTCGATCGATTTATTTTCCAGACTGATCTCATGAAACTGCTTATGTATGACACGCCAATTCGTATTTCCATTTTTGGCGTGCTATCAACACGCATAATCGTTTTTCAGCGTGTTTATGAACGCCGTTGACTTAGCGTTACATTACTGTATATATAATATATGACCTACCCCAACCCCGTCCCTAAACCTACCCGTCACTGGTTAATACCATTTATGAGTCTTTCCCTACCATCCTAGTAAGAAAATATCGCTCCCCCAGATGTATATCAAAATTTGGCTTTATTTCGCTCGGATTTTTAACGGCGTGTACATACACGCGGAATCACTCGGACATAACGGCGTAGACATACACGCATACACGCGGATAGCTCAAAATGCGTATAAATAACACGCCACTTGACTTGAAAGTGGCGTGTATGTTTACGCAAAAGTCATGATGTCATGTTGTATTTTCAGACGTTCATCGAGGCCAGCTCTGTATTGGCTAAAGTTGAGGAAACAGTCGTTGTGAAATGTTTGGACCATACAAAACTTTGGGAAGTGCGACATTTCCAGAGAAAATAAAATTAACCCATTGTTTTTTCAGAGGCTCGGATGAAGGAACTGTGTTCATTTGTACATCCGAACACTGATCAACTGCCATGCTTCGCTCGTTTGCAAGCCATATACCTCTCGAGGAAAAACTCAAATCGCGCTCGTGCTCATTTTAGCTCATTTTCTCATGGACGAGCCAAATTCTCTGTGTGGGCAAAGCAGAGAAAGGGGAGGTAACCTTTCCTCCTTATGACGTCATAAGGAGGAGATTCAAGATCAGCGCGTCTGAGCTGCAGAGAAGAGAAAGATAGCCAAAGCTCGGTTTACACCGGACCAAATACAGGCTAGGGGAACTAATATTAATGTTAAAAAACCTCAGAAAGTGAAAATTTCCTGTCAGAGGACCTTTGACATTTTGTCAGAATTGGTAATAAATGACATGTTATTTTGTTAAGTTGACTGTTCAGAATTGTGATCTCTACAAATCACATCAAAAAATCGTGATGCTCAATTTATCTAGAATTGTGCTGCTCTACTACACTGGTGACTTTTCTCAGGTGTGGGTAGTGTCTTGTTTTCATTTCATCTCCTCCTACATGATTGTGTTTGGCAGTTGTATCTTGCTGCCTCTTCTACTATTTTTTTATTTTTATGACGCATAGCAACCATGTGTTAAGATGAAATACTGCCACCTACTTATACTGGAGTGTCAACCAGAAAGTTACTGGTCCTGGATTATTTACGATATTATTATGTGCAGTAATAACATGCGTATATATATATATATATATATATATATATATATATATATATATATATATATACATACACATACACACACACACACACACACACACACACACACACACACACACACACACACACACACACACACATATACACTGTAAAAAATTTCCCCGTTAATTTACAGTAGATTACAGGCAGCTAGATTTACCTGTAGAATGCTGTAATTTTACAGTGGACCTGCTGTAATCTGAAACAACAGTTTATTACTGTAAAAATTTCCCCGTTAATTTACAGTAAACTACTGGCAGCTAGATTTACCTGTAGAATGCTGTAATCTGAAACAACAGTTTATTACTCTAAAAAATACTACAGTACTGTGCTGTAGAAAATATAGGCTGCACAGTATAATACTGTCAGGTGTTCAGCTGCCATTATATTGTTATATTAGTGTTCCTGCTGTAATCTTCATAAACTGTGTATTACTCATAGACTGTAAAAAAATAGGTATTACTATAAAGTATATTAAAGTACTCTAAATTGTGATCTTTACATTGTAACACTAGAATCTGACAATTTTGCATTTTAAAATAAAAAACACTGAAAATTGCTTGCAAACAAATGGCTCAAACAAAAGATGACCTTAAAACATGCTTTTATTAAAGCTAATAAGATATCAAATCTTCAATGACATAGTTACATAGTTGCACAGCACAATGCTCTGACTTCACCTGATTAAATAAAGCCTCACTCAAAGTCTATGAGGTTTTTTAAGAGGGTGGCCACATGCAAATTCACAGTGGTTGCCTTTCTCTGGACAAGCTTCCCCGTCTTCTTGGACACCATCTTTGTCTGGCTAGCTTTTGTTCCTCTCTCGGGGTTCACACCAACAAAGCGTCTACACTGTAATTACAGAGAAATATAATGCAGTATATTAGGTGAGATAAGTAAAAATTAATTGCACTTTAGACATACAAAAACCCATTGCATTCACAATGTAAATATTCTAGGTTGTTGCCATTATGGCAGTATTTGCATCATGTTTAGTTTTTGATCTGAGGCATTTGGAGACCTGAGTATTTCAGAGTAATGTAGACAGCATTATATTACTTTGTCAGTAATGTTAAAGGGATAGTTTACCGAAACATGAAAATGTTGTCATCAAAAAGAAAGAGAAAGAGTTTATTTCTTTTGTTGAACACAAAAGAAGTGTTCAACAGAAGAAAAAGAATGTTGGTGACCAGACAGTTGACCATAGTACCATAAAAAATACTATTGAAGTCAATGGGTGCCGTCAACTGTCTGGTTACCAACAGAAGAAAGAAACTCATACAGTCTGTCATCCCGGATCCCACTTTCTGTTTTGTGGGCCAACAACAGCCAATCACAATAAGAGGCCAACAGCCAATAGCATTTGTTAACAGGAAGGTTTTGTCATAGAGTGTGGTATTTGAGTGTTGCATGTTTACGTGTGAGCTTTGTCAGGGTGATCACACTGTTGTAATTTACTTCCGCGCTGTTTATGCACTTGCGCTGTTTTGTCCACCATTTGTCGACGTGAGAGAATTACTCTCTCTATTCAAAACATGTAGCATGACGATACATTTGGCCTGAACCCAGTGCTACATTTGAATGCGTGTGTTAATTTAGGGTTAATTTAGGGTTAGGGTTTAAAGTCAATATAGGAACAAGAGAAAGTAACCAATTTAACATTCCTGAACAGAGCTGATAAGAGGGACTAAATGTCCAAAACAACATTTAGGACTAGCAGAGGATTTACCTTTGAACAAACTCCAATGCCTTCACAGATGACGTTGTTTTCCACACTGATCATCCAACCTCCTACAGTGACTTCATCACCAGCAACTGATTCAGACAACAAATATAGTTTAGTTAATGTCCCGAAATAGTATTTTCAAGGTACTGGCCTAAACACAATATTAAATTGAGCAGTATATTTTTCCTCTGTAAACACAGAGTATCATAAGATATACTGCTGCAAATCAATACTTTCCCAATGACCTGGGAAGGCTAAAACAACAATAAGTCACACCTAAGAGCACAACAAAACAAGTTAAAGGGTTAGTTCAACCAAAAATTGAAATTATCCCATACTTTACTCACCCCCAAGCCGTCCTAGGTCTATATGACTTTCTTCTTTCAGCCAAACACAATCTGTGTTAAAAAAAATATAAATATTTTTTAAATTCTGTCATATAGAAAGTCATATAGACCTAGGACGCGCTTGGGGGTGAGTAAAGTATGGGATAATTTCAATTTTGGAGTGAACTAACCCTTTAATGAGATTTATTAATACAGAAAAAAGAATAGTAAAAGTGTTGCATAAAACAGAGGCAGACAGTTAGCTTACAGGCTAACTGTTAGCATCATTGATTTAGTGCACATTTCAATAAACCCTAAAACAAATGGTAAAATAAAGCCCAATATCTGACGGAGATTTGGTAATCAAGTCAATATCACAGGGTAACACAGGGTTTTTTCCTGGCTCAAAATGAGGCGGAGGTGGTAAAATCGTAACACTAGGGGGGTCCGGGGGCATGCCCCCCCGGGAGAAAGTTTTGTACATTTTAAAGATAAATTCATTAATCTGGTGCACTTTGAGTCACTCGAATCTGTTGTTAAAAATAAATAATAATCCGCCCGCCAACCACCCATATTCTTTGATTTAGATATCTGCATCTGATCACATTACAATTATTAAATTAAGCATGATAATATGGTAACATATCACACAATTAACATTTATTTAAATTAAAAGTTCTTCTTTTGGCAAAATTACATTTTCTTTATAGCCTAAACAGAGGCTTTACTCCCTTTAAACTTATATTGTCAATGTTTCATTTTTGAAAACACTCTTATCGGAATATTTTTTGTACCTTTATAAAGGGCATTTTCCCCCTAATTTTATTTAATTTATGCTCTAAATTTCATTTAAAATTCTTACATTTTATCAATACATTCAATTAAAATAATAAGACACTACGCTGTTACCAATCAAATTAATTTACATTGAAAAATTATAACTGTATTAAATGAGATTATTTTGAATACTTTTTGAATATACAAGGAATGTTGAAAAGAATGATACTTTGAAACTAAACCGCCAGTAGGAGGGGGCAGGCGGCCGTCTTAATGAGCGAGTCATTGAGTCATTAATGTAAACGATTCGTTCAAACGGCTGATTGATTCAGAATGAGGCGGTTTAATAATGGGCAATTGAATCTTTGACTCAAGCGATTAGTTCAAAACGCTGAATGATTCAGTAATGAATCATGGATGAGTGTTGCTGTGAGACGCGATATGGTTCTGTTGTTTGGAACTATTTTCGCTGCTGAAACAGAACAAAAACAGTCTAAAAATGTAAGTAACTTAATTTTAACTATTTGTTTATTGAACTGTTATGAAATTAATATCTCGGTTTCAATCGTGATGGCATTCAGGAAAACAGCACTCTGGTCGTGTGTAGTAGCCTATATATTGTTTCTTAACTATAATAATGTTAACTGCGCGAGACTCAACAGCGCAACTTTGTTACCGTCCGTACATTATCATTGTACCATGATGGGAGTTCCGTGTCTTTATTACACTCATTTAGCTGTCATCCACCCTCGATTGAATGGAATGTTTTTATTACTCGGCCCGCTCGACCCGCAGATTATGATCCGTGCAGCACTATCGGCAAACTACACGGTTAGAGAATGGACATAAGCGGGAATCGCGACAGAACTGTCACGGTGGATAAAGTGTATATGAGCACGTGACTGTCTGTCCGAGTTTTGTCGAGAGGCGGAGGCGGCACGAAATTTGACGGAGGCGGCCGCCTCATAATTGTCTATGCAGGAAAAACCCTGGTAAAACTTTTATCAGTTTGTGACTTACCTTGATAAATTGATGAAGAGAAAAGCTGAATGCAGGTTAAAGCTCCGTTCACTGATCTGGGCTGGCAGCAGGGTCACAGTCGGAGTGAAAATCGTCTTTCTGAATTTAATTGTCTTCTTACTCGTCCTTCTCACATAATACAATATTTTAGTAATGTAGTTAAACCTTTAATGTAATGTTAATCCTTTTTTACTGCATGCCTGTTGAACGGAATCGATGAGTCGTAATTTTCCTATCGAGTTGTGAGCGGTTGTAACTTGGGAGCGGGCTCAAGCACGTGACTACACTTAAAAAAATACTGTATTATCCCGTAAAACTGAACAGTACCCAGATAGCAAATTGGCTTTGGGCCGGATCTGGCTAAATTTCGGCTGAGATTTTGGCCCACATACCGCATGGAATTACGGTCCAAGGTTGGCCCAAGTGCTGTGTTTGCCGTAAGTCAACCAGATCAATGCCGGAAGCAGACCAAAACTCGCCCAGAGCTTTACAAAGTACCCAGATATTATCCAGAACTGGCCCAAAACAATGCCGTAATCCCCATATGTCAGCCAGACAAAAGCCAAACTGCCACCACCTTTAGCCCAGAACTCAGCCACAACTTATCCAGAAGCTCCAGAAAACAGCCATAACTGGGCCAATATTATACCAGTATCCCCAAAACTTAACCAGAAATTATCCCTGTGTAATATTTATATATTATTGTGCAATGAATAATAAAAAAAATGACACTATAGAAATGCAAAGTACAATATTTTATTGAGAGGGGAAGAAAATCTCAGCCAGATAAAAGGAAAAATAAAAACAATGGGAAAAAGACAAGATAAACCAATACTAGAGTAAGGCAAAACAAAAGCAACAACTAGTCACAATACAAGAATAATAAAAAGACAGCGCAATAAATTAAAATGATACAAAAAAGAATGTAATTATGCGATTTAAAAAAAAGTGTATGTGGCATGCTTAAATAATGAGATACAAAAATGAACCAAAATACGTTGCAAACATGCAAACAGTAAAAAACACCAGCAAATTAAGAAAACATCTTTATCAGTTTGACAACACACATGCTGCAAATACTCAGCGAAACCAAATACAAAAGCGCGCTGCAAACGGCAAGAGACTTCAACGTCTTGTAACAGGAGAAAACATGCAAATAGGAAAAACACCAGCAAGTTAAGAAAACATCATTTTCACAACACACATGCTGCAAATACCATGCAAACAATAAATAATAATAATAAAACAATAAACACCACTGTCGAGTAGATATTTGCGTTGTTGATCGGCCATTTGCAGTGCGTTTCTGTATTTGGTTGTGTTTTGCCAATTTGTAGCACATGTGATAAAGATGTTTTCTTAATGTGCTGTTTTCTTCTGTTGCAGTGTGTTGCGCCCTCTCAGCCACCGTACTAAAAAGCAACAGAAACCAAGCAATAAATGAAATTGATACAAACAGTAAAGCAAATGTGTAAATGTGTCATGCATAAATCGTAAAATACAGAAACAAAAAGCAGGTTATAAAAGACAAATTAAATACAAATTATATTTACAGATGTACAAACAAGGTAAAAATATAAGTTGCAACAATGTAAAACAGATTCCCTAATAACTCAAATTGTGTGTTTTACATTAACATTTTGCAAAGGTGTCCTTTTTCTGCCAGCCTTGCGGTCACCAGTTAGATGAAACCAACTTTTAAAGGTTTAGTTCACCCAAAAATAAATTCTGTCAGTAATTTCTCTCCTTCATGTTGTCCAACCCCGTAAGACCTTCGTTCATCTTTCGGAACACTAATTAAGATATTTTTTATTAAATCTGAGAGCTGGATCACTCCTCCATAGGCTTCTAATTGAAACTTGCCGGCCAAGAAAACATCGTTAAAATAGTCAGAGTGACTACAGTGGCTCAATCTTAAGTTGATCAAGCAACGAGAATACTTTTTGTGCGAAAAAAAAACACAAAAACAACAACTTTATTCAACTATTACTGACAGAATTTACATTTTTGGGTTGAACTAACCCTTTAATAACTTTTTCGACCTCCAGCTCAGTTGACTGTGCACACACGGGATTTCTTCTTACAGCCTCTAGAAGAGGAGCAGAAATACAGAGTTAAAAATACTTTTAAATAAAATGTACAATAGAGACATATAGCATTTGTATTACAAGACAGCACCAGTCAAAGAATTTAAACTTTCAACATTCATTCATGACATGAGGGAATAGTCATGAAGTTCCAGATAGACTTAAGACACAATAAAAATGCACTTACCAATCGCAATGTTTTTAAGCTGCAAGCTTTGGAAAGGTGTTTCCCAAGTACAGCTCTCCAGTTTAACCACTTTGGCAAAGTAATTTTTGATTGCTTGCCTCATAATCCGCCAGACCGTGTACTTTACGTCCACTCCACCCAGCAACCCCAGTTCAAGTACCTGAAATATTTTTAAAACATGCCATAATTATTAAGTCAAAACACTAAAACATGCTTTTGTTTCTAATATTGATATTATATTTACCAAATTAGACTAATTTAAATAGTTTTTGTTGTTAGATTTTTCATGTTTTTGATTGATCACACACAGCATTTAATTATAACAGTAATTCTAACCAGGCTTGTACAGTAAGTGGATAACAGTATGGAACTTTGCATTACTGACAGTGTTACCTACCACTTTTTGTCTTGTTATGGGACAGGATCGAAGATCACTTTACAGGGAAGTTAATGATCTTAAGCCTTCAATTGGAAACAGTTTTAGACTTCTGTTCTATGCCTCTGTGATCTCCCAAACCTTTTTTGCTTTGAGATCTTGCACCATCCTTATAATGTTCCTCTGCTGCTCCATAAGAATTTCTTGTTTAGATATTATGTCATGGAGAAGTGCTAAAACATTAAACACAGGTATTGAAAGGTTTACCACACCACCACTGCTATGACATGTGCCTTACACTAACAGTGAATATATGATAGAAAAAAAAAAAAAAAAGAAACCTTACATCTTATGAATTGGTCATCGCTTGAGAGGCTTTTCCTCTGTGGTCTGGGTGTTTCATGATGCCATGGTGACTGTATTGCCTGTTTGGGAGACTGTAAAGTTGTATCCTGTTGCCTGGATCCATGTTCCATCCTGTATCCATGTTGTCTTTAGGAAAGGTGACATTGTTTTTAATGATTACTAAATTTGATTAAGAAAGGGTGGTATGGTCATGTAAAGACACTATTCAGTGACAAATTCCCTTTTTGCAATTCAAAAATAAATGTGCATAATAATTTGTTAAACTGCACAAAGATATAAGGACATGTTAGAAAGGTCTATGTTAATGAATTACAAAATAATCAATCCTACTTTATTTTCCGTTTTGGTGGCCTCAGGGAGATCGGTCTGTTGTTCAACAAGAGGCAGCTTCCGACGTTCTTCACTATAGTATAATTTTAAATGAAAAACAGAATTCAAACATCAATTCTAGCACCTCTAACATAAAAACAAAGAAAATCCAACCACAGAAATCCGTCAAAAAAGCATATCTAGTACTGCGCTATAGATTAAAATCTACGTGTTGAGTTAGTAAAAAAATATCAACTTACCTTGATCATGTATTAAAACTCCAAAAGATAAAACCAATATAGCGTGATTGTCGAAGTTTGAACGACTATTTGAATTTCACCGCGACTGCGTTGTGTTGCTGAATAGCTGCTACGTAACTTCCGGGTCCTCTGGTAGGCGGGATGGTGTCACAGGGTGCACGCTGGGAAAAGTAGTCCTTTTTGTAAAGCGGATTTAACACCGTATATGTAAATCAACTACTATTTCCATGATGCATTGCAAACTGCGTTATCGTATCAGCAATCACAGACGCCGCATTCACCCGTCTGCCACGTGGTTTGCTCTTGGGGGAATTACCAGAGCAAGAAGACTGCTCTAAAAACACGCAAGTTTTTGCTACAAAAATCATATTTTAACCATGGGGTTTTGTAGTAAATCTGTTGTTATACAAACGGTAGCCTAATCAATTCGCCAAAAAATTATTTTATTTTTTTGTGGCATATTGATTACCATTTGGATAACCACAAAATACTCATACGGTCCCATTCAATCTTTTGTCTTATGATGCTGCAGACTTAACCATTTGTCTTTGTCTTCAATAATTTTGCAAACATCTTATTGTTTTTTTTTTTCATTCCGCACATTATCACCTCCTTAACTGCCAATTAAAATAATCTTGCCAACAGAATAAACAAGTCTTCTTTCCTTTAAAACATGCCTACTTATGTGTAAAAGTGTACTATTTGAATATCTATAGGTATTTTTAACTAGGCCTATAACAAACATATTTCATTTTATTCTTTTTGGCAAAATTAACCTAATTTATTAGGTTGCATTATAATGATGTATAAAATATGAATCAATTTAACAGTATTTTAATTATGATTTTACAGTACAGCACATTCATGCCAGAGATCTTTTATTTGCTCAGCCAACCAAAACCCAACCAGATCTCAGCCAAATATTTTCTTATTCTGGCAGACCGAACTCAAGCCAGGGCTCAGCCAAACAGATACAATTTGATTTGTTTCTTTTGGTTAGCCAGACTCCAGCCAGAGCTTAGCCTAGTACTGTTTGACACAAGAGTGTGAAAGAAACAGTGCCAGAATTAAGCCAAAAGTGCCTAATGTAAGCCAGACTCGGCCCAGACTTTGTTGCTATCTGGGTAGCTTGCCGTTATTATTTTGCATGTGAAATTCAGCGTCATTTACAGTATTCAACTGTATTTATGAATAACGGTAAATTACTGTTCAAAATTTCCCGTATTTTTACAGGATTTTTTTACAGTGTATATATCATGTTATCATTAAAATCAGTATATTGCGACATCTCTAGTGATACCATTTGTTAACTTAACTCGTCTGTTTGATGGTATATTGAGTATTTAAACTTCTGGCATGGCCATCACAGGGTTTCCAACTGTTTTAGGCAAGTTCTGAATCACGTAAAAGTTCATTGTGAAATGCTTGAAACACACAAAAACCTGGATATAATTATTTGTGCTTGTGTTGAGGTGGATTTTCTGGATTTGTGCATTAATCAAAATGCACATTTATTGTGATAAACTTTTCCCCCCATAAAAACAGTAATGTGTTTATTCAGCTAAATAACTATAACATTTTACAGCTTAATAAATAACAAGGATTATTTTTCTGAAAACGTTCATTTATGTGCTTTAAAAAAATTATGAGTTGCACATTTCTGTTTTAAGCCCCAGGCCTGCACATTTTCCACTGTAAGTGCATTACTGTAAACCAATTTTCTGTTTATATATATATATATATATATATATATATATATATATATATATATATATATATATATATATAATATATATATGAAGGATGAGTTGAAATTGTTTTCTGTGGCAATCGACAGCAATCGACAGCAGGCCACAGAACAGTTGCATTTATCCTGGAATGTTCATTAAGATGAGCAGATGGAAGGAATAGGTTTAAATGAGTTAAATGTAAAATTAGTTTTTTTGCTTCGCTTTGTGCATGTAAAGTGCATTGTCTTAGCTGGGGGAACTGACAAAATAATTAAAAGTGAAACAGATGGAAAATTTGGGAAGACAAAAGTACATCCACTTATGCTTGAATTCAGAAAGTGTGTTGTAAACGCACTCATTATAAGTATCTTTTTGGTCTCTAATTTTTTCCATGTCTTTCTAGACTCTTCCAGTTCAAAACCTCAAACCGAACCCTGTTACAAATCTTTTCTTGTATCCAAAACAAAACTTTGTTGACCATTATATCTGATTACCCATAATGCCAGTATATTCATGCATGTCTGAATTTGGCTTGAACATTTCAATTGGCAATTTTTAGTCTTCAGGCAGTTGTTCTCCCCTCTTTTGTTGTTTTGGCTGAGATTCATTCGTTCTCTTTCACATTTCTTCTCTATCAGTATTGCTTGGCAGTCACAGAGTAGACATTTCCTGTGCCACACCAGGATTGAAAGTGCCAGTGACCCTGTGATCTTTGACTCTTAAAAGAGGCAGGTTAGGCCGTTTCCATAGTAATAAATAGGAAATATCGGCTTTATCGCGTCTCTCTGTCTCTATTGCCTTATCTCCATCTCTGCTTTCTCCCAGCTGTCCAAGAATGCTCCTGTGAGAACTGCAGTTCGACACGTTACAAATCACCACTGCCAAAAACACAGGCTTATCTCTCTCTTTTGGCCTCCGTTTCGCCATCTCTCACTCTGATTTCTCTGATCCCATAGTTTTTTTTCAGGGAGGGATGTAGACAAAAACAGGATGAAACCAAAACAGACATGGCAGAAAGGATCAGGCCTGCAGACAGGCAGAGATTTATCAGATAAACTAGAGAGCGATGGAGAAAGCCGGATGATAGAGGCAGACAGTTTTGCATCATTAACCCTTTGATGTCTACGATCACACTGGTGTGATCTGTCTAGGCTTGTTCCTGGAGCGTGCAATCACAACGGTGCGATTAGAACGCTCAGTGCATCACGTGATCAACTGCTAAATTCAAATGTGCTCTCGTGCTTTGGCTGGAGCTGATCCAGAGATTGATGCACTCAGTGCTTGTCATATATCTCAACTATTGAGTGTTTTCAAGTGTTGTCGGTCTCCTACACTGTTGACGTAGTAAACGCCTTATTCAAACGTTCTATATCAGAACGCCGGCTCACCATTGGCCGGCTCCTGCGTCAGCACCACACGCATGCAGCTGTGCTCACGTGAATATTGTCGGCCAACAATGAGCCGGTGTTTTGACGTAGAACCCCGAAGCGTTGCACTCTTTACTACGTCAATAGTGTAGGAGACTGACAAGAAAAGAAAGAAATTGTTGAATAAAGTCTTTTTTCCCCCTGGTTCATAACATTTAAGGTTGAACTACTCTAGTCACATGGACTATTTCAACAATGTCTTTACTACCTTTCTGGGCCTTAAAAGTTGCAATGACATTACTGCCTATGGCTTGTTCAGAAACCTTTCGGATTTCATCAAAAATATCTTAATTTGTTTTCCGAAGGTCTTACGAGTTTGGTACTACATAAGGGTTAGTAATTAATGACAGGAATTTCATTTTTGGTGTACTAACCCTTTAAGCTAAAAATGCCATATTTTCCATAATTTCCCCCTAGAATTGATTTCCAGGGACATTTTGAACCTTTTTTACCATTTGAAAAACATACCATATAAAGCACATTGTCAATTAAATCGCAATCTGAATGGCTGTTAATTATAAAGTTGTGTGACAACTTGGAATATTTGTAATTTAAAAAAAAATATTACGTATTACTCAGGACCACTTAACTTTAGTGAAGGCAAAAATTAGATTAAAATGGTGAAAATTTAACAAAATCAGAACTCAGGTTAATTTCTTACCCTGAGAAAGTATGAGAATTACTTGGGTTATAATGAACAATGTGGAAGTATGAAAAGCCCATGAATTCCCACAGGAAAAGTAGCTTTAGTTTTTCTGTACAGGATGTATAGATGACACCCGCCCCTCTGTAACAGACTCTGAGCTGCAGGCCAAAACACACAAATATACACAAACACAGCAACACACACATGCCTGTACACCGCAAACATGCAGCTAAACAAAAACAACCCTGGGCCTGCATTCAAATACAAACAGGGACTAATTAAGCTAATTAGTGTTTTAGTAGTGTAAAGAGATCTATTCGGTGTTGTGGTTTTGCTGCTGTGGCTTTTTCCCCTTTGCCCCCCAGGCCCTTACCCATATTACGGACCACTTCAACTTTATTGCTTTGTTGGAGTGGGTGAACCATTAGAGGTCCAGCCTGCTGTCATACCCTTTCCCTCTCCGTAAAATGTAAAACGCATGCTTCATTTCAGTTATTTTGATATTTTCTTTTTTATAATGATATAAATTGAATATATATTTATTTTGTAGTTTTTCCCCAAACAGATTTCTGTGTGTTTATGTAAAATCCCTCATTGTCCTGCTTCAGTCTGTAGAGTTGATTTACCAAAACATACACCATACATGCAGGAAACACGCAAACTGATAAAACCTATACTGTGCTTTGAATGCACTGTATTAAATCTGCCTTTTAATGCAGAACGTGGCTGCTCTCTGCCATTGACTCCAACAGTGGAATTTAAATGTGTGGCTTTTTTTTTTTTTTTAAGTGAATAAGGATTTCAATGAATCATGTTGTTCTACTAAACACACAAGTGATTTCTTTGTAAAGGTTTGTTTTGGGCCTTTTTTGGATAGGAAAATAGAGATTCTGTCAGGAAAGCGTGGGGTAGAGAGAGAGGAGAACGGGATCGGCAAAGGACCTTGAGCTGGGAATCGAACCTGGGTCTCCGAAGGCGCAGTTGCGCTATTTGTCGGCGCGCTAACACAGAAATGTACAAAGTTAAAAAAAATAGCAAATTTGGCCAGAAGAGAGAAAAAAACACCCTATTAACATAGTGTAGTGCTGTAGATTAATCCTCAGCTAATGACAGAATTCTAATCTTATTATTTATAATCCAACCAAAGCACTACAACAAAGAGAGATTAGCACTAGCATTAGAGCAAAACACAGAGCAGGGGCTTGTTATAGTTTGAATATTGCTGTGTAGGTAAGCATTTATATACACATTGCACAAGAAAATAAAATGTATCTTTATTTTAAGTCCTCGTTAAGTTTGACATGCATGTATTATTTATTATACATTATGCACTATCAAATGTTTGATCACAATGACTGAATTTGTCTACCATAGTCCTAAATATTTGCCCTACAGTTTTGTTGTTTGATTTACTTTATTTATATTTATAGACAGGCATATTTATAGATTTATTTTACACACTACATATACCGGTACATTTGTTTATTTAGGTATGCATTATTACAAACTATACATTACATTACATTTTTGTCTTCACTTGATGGAATTTGTTTCCCATAATCCTAAATATTTGTTGTACAATTTTACATTTATATTAATAAACATGCATAATTTGCATCCTAGTTCTCCCTGATTAACCCATCTTAAAAGAAAGCATGCAGGCAAAAAAGATGTTTGTAAGCCACCATCACCAGCATCATGTTTTAATTCTCATTTTATGTCATGTCACAGTAGATTGAAAGTGATGTGCTGGAAGTGGCTTTGAGTGAGTGCTAATGAGCTGACCTGTAAATAAACACAGCTTCACCTTTCACCTGCCCTCCACTGATCTCAAATCTGATTACCATTACAGCCTTCCATTGAGGACTTCCTAATGCATCTACTGCAGTAATCTTTCACCCTAGTTTAGCTGCCTAGTTGTGCAAATGAGAAGGCCTCCCAGAGAGAAGAAATAACCTCATCGAAAACTTTTTACAAATATTTCTTACATTTTCTGAGTGACTTGTGCACACCATAGCCGTGATGTTTTGAGTGGTTGCCAGGGTGTTGCCATGCCGTTAAGGTATTCTAAATGTTTTATTTTTTTAATTTGCTAAGTAATTACGGGTGCTCTGAGTGGTCTCTTACAAGCCCAAGTCAAAAGAGCCCTTGACCATGTGTCTGTGACGTTCTAAATATGAATCTTTGTCTCCTTCAATATAAGTGTTATATGAATTTGCAAAGGACCCCTACCCACACATCTCAGTGTTTCTATAGTTACCCAGTTTGTCATTCAAAGTCACATACACAGTCTCTGAAAAAGTATCCTCTCTGTATCTATGGTTACCCTAGGTGTCACTCACCTTCTTACTATGAGCCTCTACACAGGGGTAGAATTGCCGGAAGAGCTCAGGGTTAAAAAAGTAGGGCATGTGGTGATGACATTGGCTCTTCCCGATGGATCTGGTGTGGAGTTTCAGGTCCAGACAGGTCCTCCTGGAAAGCGTAATCAACCATATGTTCCTTCTGTAACTGCAAGGAATAATTATAAAGTACCTGTGGCCAAGTCTATTATTTTGCTCTGTGTGCTTGGTGTAATTAAAACAGAATTTATTTGATTGTTTTAAAAATAGTTCTTGTTTATATGCATTACAGTAATTCAGCAATGGCATTTTTGTGGTAGCACATTTCCCACAAACAATTACTAAAAACATCACAGGAACAAATTGCAGTGTATTTTAAAATATATTAAAGACCCCCTGTGGTGAAAATCAAGTTTTTAATGTTTATATGTCTATGTGGGGTTTTGAATATGCTTTAAGACAAACCATGTGCAAATTCATGTCAACGCCATTGCTGAGTATTCTCTCCTTAAAACTGCAGTGGAAAAAGTCTCAAAAACACGGTTTGAAATCGTTGGTGTTTTTTACATCACAAACTACCTTTAGCATATCATTAACTTTGCTCGAAGCAGGGGAGTCTCAAGAGAAGCTTTCAACTCATCCTTAGGTTATGTTGATATGAAAAATTGATTTAGTAATATAACGGGTGAATAATGTATTGATGTAATTTGCGATGAAGAAGTATTATGCCTTTTTTTATACCTATAAGTTGTTTTCAGAGAGCATTACCATCGTGCAGCGTTTACTAGAGTAAAGTTGGCAGAGTGGATCAGATAATCCGAGCTTGTGTGAGTGGCTAATTTGCATATTCATGGATCCGCTTATACTAAATGAAGCAAGGGTGTAGTTACATTCAAGCTATTTTAAGGAATGAATAAATAAAATTCACATGAAAAGTTACGTTTAGGTATTGGGTAGGATTAATGAATGTAGAATATGTTAATGCATTAATATGTGCTTTATAACCAGTCAATATCCTAGTAATATGCATTCTTATAAGCAACTAGTTAATAGTGAGAATTGGACTCTAACCTAAAGTGTTACAAAAATAGTTATGAAAAAATGAAAGTATTACTGTTTTTACTGAATTTTTTCATCAAATAAATGCAGCCTTGGTGACTTGCAGCCTTGTAAAAAATCTTACCTCAAACCTTTGAATTAGAGTGTATATTACATAAAAAAAAATTGCAGCAACTTGGTTTCCTGTTTTATTGAGCTATCACCAGTTTACTTGTTCTGTCAGGTCCATTAAGTCAAGAACACACAGACAAAATAATTCAGAATTTAATTGAATAGATTACAAACAGGTTGATGTTCCTGAATTGAAATTTGGCGGTATGGCTCTGTTCAGGGAGTCCTCTGACCTTTCATGAGCACCATGAAATAGCAGAGAGTCAGAGGACAGCAGCAGCAGCATTAGGGAACGCTCACAGTTTTAGGACTGTGAGAGCTAAAATATCCCCCTGTGAACAGAGCAGGCAACATGACATAAGCAAATGCCACGTTATGCATGAGGAGGAGCTGGGAGGTGGCGGGCAGCAGAAGCGAGCAGCGAGCCAGCAGCAGCGAGCAGCAAGCTTGTATGAGCAAGGTGAATGAGCTTTAAATAGGGCGCCTTGTTTGAGTTTTGGCCATTGAGCAGCGAGGGGAGTTAACCAGCTAATGCAGCTCAGCTGGAGCAGATCAGCTGACGGGACAGTGTTGATAGCAAATAGCACAAGCAGCGGCTTGACTACCTAGCCTGCCAGAACTGACGCTGACGCTCAATTTGTTTGTATATGCCATTTTGTAATTTTGTAGATGTATTTCACACTCTTTTCCCCTGAATTCTATTATATAATATCCTGAATATTGACATATATTGCATAAAATTATCACAAATAAGTTTTCATCCCTTCTGCCAAAGTTGGATTGGTCTATCACTTCTCACAATCGCTTTCTCTATCTCCCATGATGTCGACGTATCATAAACATTTCAGTCATACTTAGTCACAGCGCTGGCTGATTTATTACATGTTCCTGTGCGTCCGCCTGCTCTCTAATCGTCCTGCTCCATCTTAGTGTCTGCCTGTCACTATCTTATTTAATGTGTCTGCACACTCCAGTCTCTCCCCTCTCTCCTTCCCCCGTCCACCCCTTTGACTCATCTTACAGCCTGGCTCTCGATTCATCATCTTTGCGCCTGTGTCCACGTGTCCCCTCCTTCTTCTAGATCTCTTTCAACATCCGCCCATCACTTCCGTTGAAAACATTTTGTCACACTTAACTTGTGTCTTCGATCCTCGAGTGAGTCGATGTGTCCTCCTGTCATCCATCTCTCTTTCTATTACACTTTCTCTTGTCACCACGTCTCCATCTGCCATCCCCACTCCTCTATTTCTCTGAGTCCTCTTTGATGTGTCCTTCCTCCTCCTCTTCCTGCTTGCTTCATTTCATTAAGCTGTCTCCCACCTGTCCATCCTTCACTCTCGCTCTGGTTTTCTCTCACTTTCTCTCTCTTTCTCACCCACTCCCACCATTCTTTCTTTCCTTGGCCTCATTGCTTTTCACAGTTTCAATACTCAGTCATTAATCCTGCTGGCCCCTCCATTAGTGAAGTCTGAGAAATTCTCCTCACAACCTTTTCCAACCCTTATCTTCTGGTTACACAAGCTAATAAAACTTAATGGCGAAGTGTTTTTTGTTTTGTTGTGTTCAAAGGATTAATCCCAAAAATTATAATTCTGTCATCATTTTCTCACCCTCAAGTCATTTCAAATCTATGTATGACTTTCTAATGTGAAGCACAAAAAGAGAAAGCAGTAGCTAGACTCTCTTTTCCATACAGTAATATAATAATGCAATGAATGTTGACTGAGGCTTTCATGAGGCTTCATAAAGGTCCTCATAAATGCACCATAAAAGTAGTTAACAGTGTGCATCACGTTTATTTTATTTATTAAGTTATTTGGAATACGTCAATGTTTTATTTATATATTTTATCTTTATATATCTATATATTAGTCCAAACTTCTGCACAAAAGGGGACAAAAGATACAAAGATTTGTGATTTATTCGAAGGAACAAAAAACGAATATAACCTCTCTCTGCTCCTATCTTTTCTCTCAGCTCTGCCCTTGCCCCTCTCTCCATTCCTTAGCTATTCCCTGACTGTGTCTAGACTTACTTATTAATGTCAGTTAGACTGTGCTGCCCACTGTACTAAAATGAGCCTGGAGCATTGGCCAAGAGTAGGTCATCATTTGTTCTTGGAGGTTCTGTATGCATTGCTTTTGTCTAGAACATTATGTGTACACATGCACACTAAGCTTAAGTGTGTGCTCATGTATGTTCAGGTTAGCTTGTCATGAATGCAGTCTACTTTAGTATGTACATACGTATGTGTGTATGTGCAAATGCAAATAAATGGCTATTGACTGAGGGGCAGGTTTTGTTTGTAAGCAGAGTTTAGCACCGGAGCATAGCAATGCAAATAGCACCGTGACTTTACATGCAGATGCTCATTTGTTTATTTCTCTATTTGCCAACATTGTATGAATGCAAAATCAGTGTTAGAGTAACACATTACATGCAGAAGAGCCATCTGAACCCCCAATGATCCAATGAAGCACACTGAAAAGGGCTTTCCTATCCTACTGCGGCTTACAGTTCACTTATTGTAGGGTCAGTCTTCCTGGAGCTTCGACCTTCAGTTGAGTGTCTTGCCTATAAGCACAATGGTGAGAAAGAATATATATATATAATTCCTTAGTTAATAGTCATCATACCTGTATCATTAAATGAGCCATTAAATGAGGAGCAGTGTTGATTTCTACCCAGACATCACACTAAACGCTTCTTATCATGGTCAAAAAGAACCTGTCACTTTTCTTTTCCATTTCCTTCTAGATCATCATCTTTTCTATTTCAGACGTCATTCTTTTTTTCCTCAAACAGCATTCTATCATGTCAGCATGCCCTAAAGCAATCATTCCTTTTCTTTCATTTTTCTGTCCTCCTTGTTCTCTTCCATCCATTCCATCTCAATAATCTGCCGTTTTCAGCCATTGAAGTGCCTTATTGGGTTTCTTCCGAACCCTAGGGAGCTGCCTACCTACACAGCATTTTAAATCTCAAGCTATTCCAGAAGTATTCATTTCTTAAAAATGAAAATCTTACTGACGCTAAACTTTTGGACAGGATAGTGCATACGTGCAAAAGACCTAACTAAACATTATAATTGAACCTTTTGGAACATAAAAATAACAAAAAATGGATCATGATCCCAGTTGGATTGGGGGCCCACAGCGAGGCTCCGCTTTCGATAGTGTACGCGTTTTTCGCTTTCATTCGAATTCGCTCACGTTCAGTGGGGAGGGGGGTCATGGCCCGTGAATGAACGCAATTTTAACACTGCATGATTCTTTTAATTGAGTTTCTGCCTATGTGGGGCAATTTTTAGGGACAGCTGCATTCACACAGGCAGCATTGTTGCGTCCCATTTTTCAAGTGTTTTACACATGCACTCGATAGATGGCTTTGACCGTTATAGCATATCTTATTGTTTTTTCATCCTTATTGTTCTATCATGTTGCATTCCCTCAAGCTTGATTTAAACACAAGAACGCATCCTGATTGAACAGTAGCTGCATATGTGGACAGTAGAAACTGTGTGGACAGGTTTGGAACAGAGCCTTTGTTTTCAGTCATCCTGTTGAGCTTGTTTCCTGAGATCTTCTAGCACTTTCTCACCGATTTTACACCCTGACTGAAACCTTATTTTCTCTATGTCAGACAGTCAGCTGACCTTCACGCCTGAGCAGTGGGTCATGACTGGCTGCTTACGGATTTATAGAGAGAGAGGCATTTTGGGACTTTTTTTTAAGGAGCTTGTTGTTACACCGCCTCCACCATCTACTTTTGCCATCATACAAAAATTATCGCTGACAGCAGGTGTGTGCAATAATTTGAATGTGATATTTGGCTGCGTGGCATCAGATGCATATTGATTTTCATACCACATGCCATGCGTGTAAGCCACCGCAGGTCATCAGTTCTGCGGCATGGTCTTTATTATAAGTTGATAATCATTTGAAATAGAATAAATTTGCTCTTTGTGTTTCATTTAGGCCGACCGGAGCATCTGTGCACCCATGTGCCGTTGCCCCCATTGCCATGGTAACCATTACCCAGCAGCACTGATGAAAGCATGTCTCCTGCAGACGCCTCTATAGGTCCTCATTACCTCACCATGTGTGTCTGCCACCAACAGGGAGAGTGTGAGTGAGAATGTCTATGTGTGTAAGAGAGAGAACGAGGTGAAAACAGAGAAAAAAGATTAGAAATATGTATTGCGTTTAGAAGAGCAGAGGGGGAATAGAGGGATTTTATTTTATGCCTTCCTAATCAGGATAGAATTTTAAAAGAAAAATGTGCCTGCACTCAGGGTTATTATTTCTTTTTCAGCAATGTGTACATTTTGTTCCCATGTAATTACTTAGCTGTCAATCATCTGTTGTTATTTCGCTGATCTGATCTGTATAAAATTGTTTGAACATGAACAGAAATGGACAGCAACAGGAAGGAGGAGGACGCAAAGCATTCCTTTCCCCTCTCTCGGTTGGTCTTTAATCATTTCTCTCAAATTACCTCTTTAATTGCCTCAAATGTCACACTGACAGACCGCCCATGTTCAGCTCAGGTAGCATCTGATGCATATTTTACACATCAAAACGGTGTGGCCAGCTCCAATCTGGTTGACTGACTTAATACAATTTCTGGGTGTCAGGGTAGACAAGTTTTCATCAGCATGCTAGAAAGCAAAGTCATGTTTACAAGTGGTTTTTGGTTTGCAGGGTTCATGGCATTGAATATAAAGCGTAGCATCAGTTCTGGCAGGTCACGTTAGTCAAGCTCGCATCAGCTGACTCTCAGCTGATCCACGTCTACCTATAGGAATACGACGTCTATCACTGTATACATGTATAAGCTCCTTCAGTATTATCAGCAGCTATCGAGTTTCTCAAGAGCCAATTACTCTCCTCCATCCCCAGCTCCTCCTCTCGTCCAGTCAGTATGGCATTCTGATTCCCCTTGAATCAGAATAAATTCTCGAATTATGTTGTACTTTAAAATCTTGAATGAATGATATCAGCAATACATTCATGTTGGTTCTGTTTACCCTAAGGGGGGTTATTGCTGCTCTCCCTGCTCTTATCCATGCTAGACTCCATGCAGAACCATACCGCCATTCCTAACTGTATGCAATTGTATTTGACGATAGTGGTCATGACAGAACTGTCAGTTAAACGGTTTTGTTTGAGACACTTTAAAAAATTCACGTTCAGTTCAATTCAATTCACATTTATTTGTATAGCGCTTTTCACTATACACATCGTTTCAAAGCAGCTTTGCAGAAAATGCATGCATCTACATTACAATTTAGAGTGATCTGTTTTTCAGAGGTGACTGTGTCCAAGTAATGTCCATATTTCAGAAATGTACAGTTCTAAGATAGTACAAATCATGCAGTTAGCTAACATATATTCATTTAAGGAATAAAAAAAATTGCTCATTAAAGTAATTATTATAATTTGTGATTTGTGACATAATGATTATGATATATAGCAAATTTGGCAGTGGTGCTCAGAGTTGGCATTATCTGAAGTCCAGGAGTTGACGTCATCTGTTCACAGGTGTTGGGGCATCTGAAGGCTTTGTAAGAGGATGGATCCAAACAGGAGCTGGTCTCACATCCCGAGATAAAACAGGAAAGCAAATGGAAAATAATTAGCATAGCTGCTGTTCATATCATTTCGATCAAAGATAATCATGTGTATTTGATCTGATATAACTGGTGTACAAGATTATGAGAGATGTGAATGCTTGGTTAAAGAGATGTGTCTTTAATCTTGTTTTATACTGGTTTAGTGTCTCTGAGCTGTAAACATCACCGGGAAGGCTATTTCAGAATTTAGGTGCCAAATGCGAAAAAGCTCTCCCTCCTTTAGTCTACATGGATATTCTTGGTACAACCAAAAGTCCAGAGTTTAGGAGCCAAATGTTAAAACGCTCTCCCTCCTTTAATGGACTTGGATATTCTAGGTACAACCAAAAGTCCAGAGTTTTGTGACCTTAAAGAGTGTGATGGATTGTAAGGTGATAGAAGATCAGTTAAATACACTGGAGCTGAACCATTTAAGGCCTTATAGGTCATTAGCAATACTTTGTAATTGATATGGAACTTAATAGGTACCAATGTAGAGATGAAAAAATTATTGTTATTATAAGATCCTATTTTCTTGACCTGGTAAGAACTCAAGCAGTCTCATTTTGGACTAACTAGCTTGTTTTTTGAGGATGCAGGACAACCAGCTTATAATGCATTACAGTAATCTAGTCTAGAGGTCATAAATGCATGAGCTAACCTTTCTGCATTAGAAACAGATTGCATGTTCTGTTCTGTTCTGTAGCTTAGTGATGTTTCTGTTGTGGAGGAAAGCTGTTTTTGTAACATAAAATATGATTGTTCGAAAGACAAGTTGCTGTCTAACACTCAGGTCTTTAACTGTAGAGGATGAAGAAAAAGTACACCCTTATAGATGCAAATTGTATTCTAAGAGCTTCTGTGTGCAGGTTTCTGGTCCAGTAAGTAATACCTCATTATTATCCGAATTATAATAAGTAAAACATTTAAGCAAGGAAACAAAATATCCTTGAATACACCTGTTTTTCAGTTATATCTGATTAAATCTGAATGACCCACGTCTGTCATTTATTTACTTATTTTTAAATCAACTAATTTATCCCACATTACACCTTGTCCAGTCTTTGAAAAAAGGTTGAAATAAAATATAAATGAAAATTTTAAACTTATTTCAGTTAGTTTTCAGTTTTTTAAGATAAAGTACTAAAAATGGTAACAATTTCGATAATCCACTTTAGACATTCTACTAACTATAAGTAACTTTGCAAGTACATGTCAACTTATTCTACTAACCCTAACCCTAACCGAAGTCTACTAATACTCTGAGTGTTAGTTGACATCTTGTTGCAAAGTTACTTATGGACTAACGAGATAAAGTGTAACCAATATACTATAGCTTAATAATAATAATAATAACAATGAAAAAAGCACTTAACAAAATTACTATAACTTAACCTAGAATGAAAATGAAAGCTATTAAAAATATTGATAAATACTATAATAGTATATAAATAATACTGGTTTAAGCTATTTTCAGCGTCATGTCCTTTTTTAAGGACAAAAACACACATGGATTACAGACAGGGCTTGACATTAACACCCGCCAACCCGCCAATTGCGGGTGGATTTTGCTCGTGGCGGGTAACGCAGTCACTCCAACTAGCCACTTTGGCGGGTTGAATCATTGTAGTCTTTTCAAAAGGCATCTGAAAAGAGCGCACTGGCTGTGTTGCGTGCGCGTCTCAGCTGCGTTTTTATTTCGGCTCCCATGTTAACAGGTTAGAGCTTGCACTGCGTGACACGCGCGTCTCGAGCCGCGCCGAAAACGCGTGCATGAAATAGAACCGACGCCTATTTTTCATGCGACACGCAAGCGTGTTGGAAGCGTTTCCAGACAAAATAGAATAGGAAAAGATGTCAGTTTGACACGAACACATATTAATAAATGATATTTTTATGTTTGAAAGTCTATAGGTTTTGACAAATGCAGATATAAATATAATTTAAAAAATAAATAGGCTAAAAGGCCTGATTATCGATTTTTAAATATCGCACCTGTCAATACAAATCTGTAGGCTAGCCTACTTTGCCATCTATAGCCTACTGCCGACGTTGTCTTTGCTGTATCAGTAGTAGGTTATATATTTATGTTTATATAAACATGTATAAAATGTATAAACGGCGCCTATGTCCCGAGATTGCCCTCCCTGTACGTCGCCAGCAGCGCCGCGTCAGACACGTTTCTGGTGTGCAAATGGACTGCATTTATAGCGCTTTAAACAGACTGTATAGTGCAAAGACACAGAAAACGCCACGCAGTCAGTGTGTTGCCGGCCTAACGTCGTTGGAGCTATGTGGTGTCCGAACCATGGCATGCATTTTTCGTGAGGTTTCGAGACTGACCTACTTTCCATTGCAACTTGTAACAAAGAATTTCCCATCGGGGCTCAATAAAGTAATAGGCTACTGGGTCTGATTCTGATATCTAAACAGACAGTGTTTCTAATAAAAGTTTTTTTTCAGTTTTTTTTTTAATCTTTTTCATCAATCTTCTACATCCATGCACCACTTTTATTAAGCAATAGAAGCTATTTTTATGTCTTTATCTTAATATATGGTTTTATTTTTAAAAAAGAGTTGTAAACACAACCTTATCAGAGCTAATGATAATGACCTGTATTGTTATACATTTATGTAGTCTTGATTTGGGTGTGTACAGTGGTTTTACATTTAAAAGGGTTGTAAATCTAGTTCAAGTAAATTTTAGCACACCATAGTCAACTTTAATCAGGTAATTTCACAACAAAAAATGTGGCTAGTAAAAATGCTGTGTGGCTAGTAACTTTGGAAAACCACTAGCCACATTGGCTAGTGAGCAAAAAAGTTAATGTCAAGCGCTGATTACAGATGAAAATTAGCCTCTATGGCTAAATCGGGCACATTTACATGATGGGCTTAGGCACTCCTGTTATGTGTGCTGGTCTAACACCTCTTGGATTGCTTTGAAAATGTCTGGAGTTAACCATTTTGCATAGCAAAAGCATAAGGAGATTATTTATAAATTATTTGGCACTTTAAAATTCACTAGAGTGACAATCAATCTACCACAACAGACTAAATAAACTCAATTCCGCCTCCTTTTAGCTCACCCATTGACCTGTGTGCTTATTACTTTGTTTTGATACTTGTTTCATCTGTGCTGCAGAGACAATGGCTTGTTAGCCAATTATACATCCCGCGGTGACAGTTGTCATCTTGGGCCGATATGGTTGCAGTGATGACCTCACGCTGTCACCGTAATCAACAGGACAAACAAGAGACAATTGGACGTTATTATAAACTCGCTGAACAAGAAGCCCTTCAGACTGAGTGGCTATGGACCATTCCAATTTAATATGATTGGACTGGTCTCTGAGGGCAGGGACGAGTTTATATGTCCACATGTGTGCTTCTGTTTCTTGAACCGTTTGGCCGATCTGGTTGATTGGTCCAACGGTTGTATTGGCAAGAAACTGCGCAGGAAAAGCCCCATGCTGGCTATATGAACTGGATTAGTTCAGATCACGCTTGGTTGGACCAGTGAGATCATGTGGAAGAACATACGAGAGGGAATTACAGACTCGTACAGAGGTACGTGTGCTCAGGATGTGTGTGTGTGTGTCATCAGACTGAATGTTTTTTTTCCTTTGAATTGAAGGTGCCAGAACGTTGTGCCCAGTTTAACCCTTGGCTGTGACCCATTGTGTGTGACATGCTGTTGACGTTTGCAACTTTGGATGGGACTCGTGCAGTCTGCCCTGAAGCACATGGCCTGTGCGGTTTTGAAGAGCCATCTGGGTTGCCGTAGTTTAGTTGACACAGTGTGGGAACTCGATGCAGTGTCTCTCCCTCTGCCCTGTTCCCACGTCGATCTTTGAGCACTGCTCCCATAAACACACACCACACACTCATAGATGCACATCTGGCTTTGGCCCTCAGCTAAGCATTGGGCTATTATGTGTGTGTGAAAGAGAGTTAGAGGATTTCAGAGCATGCACAGCATGTAGGCGTGAAGAGGCATATTCATATTTTGGTACCCCCTGATCTGTTGAAAACCAGTCTTTTAGCAAATAGCACAGTGTTTATTTACTCAACATGGGCTTACTGAATGCTTGCATGTGCATTTCTTGTGGAGGTTTGTTTGTGTGCATGTGGCCGTTACATGCACACCTATCACAATACAATGACAAAAAAGTACTGTGGTGTTTTATATTTTGGGAATTTTTGCCTTTTATAGGAAAGGACAGTCAAGTAGAGACAGGAAGCGATAGGGGAGGATAGAGGGGCACCGGATGTTTATGTATGCATTAGAACGTTTATTTTCATGATCATGAAATTAATAATGTTACGACTGTTCTCAATCTTTTTTCATTTAAGGTTACTCTCGATCAATAAGTCATAAAACACAGTACATGTACAGTACAGTGATTTGCTTGTTAATGTGTTCATTTACATGAACCATCCGAACAAACTGATTCACAAAAATGAAATGGATGTTTCAATGCTACAGAGCCGATTCACTTTATTCACCGATTCACTTGATACTTTAGTAGCGCTGGAAGTCTGATTAATTTATTCACTCTAAACCCAGCGTTTGGGTTTGTTCGTATTTGACCAAAACATTGGTTGAAACAACCCGTCATTTTTTTAGTGTGTAGTGCAGTTCTTGGACTCAAATTAGTGAAGCGTTTTTTTAATTCGTTATGGTCTCACGTGGGGCGTAAATGGTTATGCATTAAATAGTTGTGCACTTTGTTTGTCTGTTTATACTCTAGTCTGTTTAAATACTACGTGATGGCTGGTGTGTAAGAATGGAATAGTTTGTCAGCGTCTGTATGTGTTTGTCTCTGACGGCCCCCCAGAGCTGTTCTGTCATTCATTTGTTTATGTATGTGTGAGGTTGTGTGAATGACGTGTGCAGAGGAGGTCATCTCTCAGAGGAGCGAGAGGCAAAGAGAACAGGAGTGGAGGGTGGGGAAAGATGCTATGCTCACTCATATGTTGCATAAGCAGATTATATTATGTAAGAGCTTTTTTTTTTTTTTTTTGCCCCAAAGGGGGGCAGACAAACGCTTTTGCTTCAGTTTGTGTGTTGGCTCCTTCCACCATCCTGACTTTCTGCCCCAGTACCCCCACACACCCTCCAGTTCCCAGAATTCATCTGTATGTATAGTGTTGGGGAGTAGCTAACTAAAAGCATCAATGCTGCTAATGTAGCTACATTTTTCAGTAGCCTGTCAGTAGCTCAGCTGCTAAAAATAGTTGAGCTTTTACAGAAGCAAGCTTCATTTGCCAACTAGTTTCATTGTGGCGTGACAAAATGCTACATCACTGTTGAATTGTGTAAACAGCTTTTTAGCTGACTGAGCTGAGTCCGTAATTGAATGTCCTAAACTGCCCTCTCTTAAATATAATATTTGGAAGTCTTTTTTTTATTTATTCATTGGACATTTCATTGAATTAACTAAATAAATTAAAATTCACGTTTCCCCTGCAAAGTATTTTAAATGCTGCTACTCACCATGTTTTTAGGCATTTGGAATTTCTATTCCCTTTTATTCATTTGTTTGGTTTAGTTAGTTGGTATTTTATTTATTTATTTGACCATAATTAACCAATTATTTCACCAAGTAAATAAACTAGTGTTCAACATTTTGGGGTCTGTAATATATATATATTATACTTTTTAGAAATATTTTCTGCTCACAGTAAAATAATTGTGAAAACAGCTACTTAATATTTTTATGAAACCTGTAATGCATTTTTTAGGATAAATAACTGTTATAACTTTATAAATAACTACTGTCACGTATGATCATTTTAATGCATCCTTTCTGAATTAAAGTATTCATTAAAAAACAAAAACAAAAAATTCTTACTGAACCCAAACCTTTGAACTGCAGTGTATGTATGTATGCGTATAAAGCAACTTTATCTGTACCTTGTGTCTCGATTCTAGGCTATTATTTCAGTAGCCTTCCCAACATAGTTGTTTGTGCTGCCTGTGTGTATCTGAAACTTCTCTACGCTCTTTCAAAAAGCATAGGTTGTTGTTCCACAACTACCACTGCTCTGTCGCTCTCCATCTCTTCAGCCTTGCAGTAATGTTATTTAACATCCACTGAAGACTAGATGCATGGTGGTGTATAAGCAGGCTATATTGAGCAGCAGATATCTGCTTACGTCCCACTCCTCTATACATAGCCCTAGATATTCCACCCTCGTGTTCTTCAGTACTCATCCACAGAGTTTCCCTCACCTTTCACTTGCTTTGTTCCCGCTGATCGATAGAATACATGCAGTATTCAGTATACTTTCTTTTTCGAACAGTAGTGTATCAACTGTTGGATATGGTTAGTAGACAAATTAATAAGAATGTGAAAACTAAGTGTATTTAGTAAAAATCTACAGGACCAAAAGTGCCCATATAGCCTCAGAAACGTCCACCAGTGGATTTCACGTATGTTTTGCTGAGAATTCGTCAGATGAAATCACTGGTATGTTTGAGCTTATAGTGTATATTTTGACACACTGCCCTGTCCTTTAACAATGTCCTGATGATGAGTGTTTCTCTGAACCTTTCGTGCTCTTCTGACCTCTTCCCTTAGGCGATCCTTCTGCCCTCGATTTTCATATTGATGCTTGCCAAAGCTGGAAAATAATGACATCAGTCATAATCTCTGTTATTCCACTCGCCACTCCATTTTCTTTTTCTCTTTGTGCCTCTGTACATCTGCTTGTCAATCAACCTAAGGCCACTCCCCTTACTCTTTTTTTTGTTGTTGTTGTCCCTTCCCTTTATCTTTTATCTCCAAAGTGCTTTTTATATAAAGTCGACTTGAATGATAAGCCAATATTTCAATAACATGACATCAGTCTAATTACCATCAAATCTTTTTTTGAACCTGTATGACTTTTCTTCCGCAAAACTTAAAGAAGATATTTTGAAAAATGCCTGGGTTTTTCTTTTGTCGGTACAATGGTATTTTGGACCCCACTGACTTTCATTGCAAAGGCAAAAACATACTTCAGCATATCTTATTTTGTGTTCGAATGAAGAAATGAAATGTTTGGAACAACATGAGGGTGAGTTAATAAAGACGTAATTTTAATTAAAAAAAACAAGGCTCCACTGGAAGCATCATTGCTTACCATCCTTGCGCTCTCCATGAGTCACGCTGTTAGCATTTAACCCCCTCAGCTGAGACCCACGGTGGTCTTTAGGTGCCCTCCCTCTGTGCCGCCCCATTCCTGCTGGCACCCGGCCATTCACACACAGCTGCCAGTGGACAGACATTTCCAAACACACGAGCTGAAAGAAAAACACAGCTAAAATGTGCCCAGCTAAAGTACACATTGACTTTCACACACAGACCTGTGATAGCACGATGTTTTGATGCACAGTATGTATGCCACTGTATTAACACACTCGACACAAGCTATTTGCATAATACAACACATCCTCCTTATCTGTAGCTATGACGCCACTCTCCCTCCACTGTGCTTCATGTCTTATGCCTTTTCCAAGGCCATCTTCTCTTTCGATCGGTAAGATTTGCTCTCCAGACCTCATCGTCTTTCACTCTCTGCATTTCTTTCATGTTGCTTTAGTCCTTTGTGACTGCCTTTTCCCCTCTGGACTGTTTATTGCTCAGTGTTATTATTTCCCCTTTGTTTACGAATAAGCAAAAGATCAATTATGATGCCTGAGAGCTCTTCATCCCATAGGAGATACTGTGCATCATTGGGGACCAGCCTCCTTGATGGAACGACCTTTCTGTGTGGCTTTCAAGTTGCATTTTCAATGTGTCCTCATTGCACATCTAATTCTCTCTCTCTTTTATCTGCTTCTCTCCTGTGGTCTTTCCTTTCTTCACTTTTGCTTATGGTTGGCTTGAGGATTAATATAAGAGGTTTTTATGCTTTGGCATCATGACTTCCTGTTAATTTAGCATATTTAGCTTGATAATGTATTTATTTGTTTGACAAGTTAGGGCTGGTCTCCTTGTCCTCAGGAAAAATGTAAATAAGTGTTGTTGTTTTTTACAGGCAGTGTGCAAATGTGAATTGTTTTATTGATCGAAAGCCCAAAAATTACCTAAACAATTTGTTTTCTTAAATTAAATGCTGTTCTTTTTATCTTTTTATTCATAAAAGGCATCATGTTTGTTTTCACAAAAATATTTTAAGCAGCACAACATTTTCAACCTTTTTTTTAACTTGAGCACCAAATTAGCATGTTAGAACGATTTCTGAATGGTCATGTACCACATTCTAAAATATATTAAGATAGAAAACATTTATTTTCAACATTACTATAGAAACTTTTAAAAACTTTTTATATATAATATTTGACATCGTTTTCAAATATCAACCTCACACATACTAAAACACCCATCTTTGCCCCCCCCCCCACTCTCTCTCTTTGTAGGAGGTTGGTAGTTGGTAACTATTGTTATTATAGAGGACATTTGAAGACATCTACTCATGGTTGATGGTCTTGTGGTTTTCATTATGGTTTGAGATTCTGCAGATTTTGACATTTGAGGTTTCTAGTGGCCTGACTGAACATTATTAAAGGGTCAGAGGTAAAGACATGTACTTCTGCAACAAACAAAAGAAGGTACAGCCTTAAGGGAAAGCACCAGTGGACCTGGATAAATCACGTTACACCTCCACAAGTTTATACGGGTCATTTTATAGATCACTGCTGCTGCTGTTTGTTTTGTGTTATGATGTTGTTTTCTCTCCAGTAGTGTGGGTGGCTTTCAAAAAATGACAAAAAGAGCAGACCTGTTAAAAAAATAAATAGGGATAACCTAAAATAGAGAAGTGGGAAAATCAGTTTTGACAAGAACAGAGAAATTGAAGAAATACTTTTTTTTTTTACAAAAGGGTGAAATATAGGTCCAATCATGGAGAAGTATTACAAGTAGGAGGTAGAATAGTTGAAATTATTACTAAACATTGAAAAATTGATTTCATGTGCCAGACCAGTGAGAAGTTATATTATATGAGAACCACAGTGAAAAAATAAAATAATGCTAATAAATAGTGAAGGATTATATCTTTGTCTCTGTTGACTAGGAAATGATTAGCAGTAAATTACCTCCTTTTTTGTAATTTTTTTGTACAAACTTCGCCTCTCTCTACTCTCTCTTGTACTTTTCACTATACTTCACACTCATAGTCATGGTGCGCAGCTGAATTCATAGATCCAAGCGTGTTTCTTATGCATGAGTAAGTGCCAGCCAGACAGTTAATTTCCCCCCTCTCTCTCATTCCCAGCCCATTTAGCTTCTCTTTGCACTTGCTTTGCTACCTTGTTTGGCATGCTGTGATGGCGCAGATCTCTTCACTTGCACTTTCAACAGAGATAAGATTGCTTCCAGGCAAGCGTTTCATTTTGTGCAAAAAACAAATCAAACAGGAAATAGGTGTTACCACATTTGGGTGTAAGTTGATTAAAAAAACAGCCAAGCTGTCAAACGGATTGCACAGTATTGTGGATAATTTTTATTTATGACGACACATTACAAGGGGTCGCTTGTGAACTGCTTCAGAATTATGTATTAATTGTATAGGTGTAGTGTGTGTGTGTATGTATTATAATATATATATGTATGTATTATGTATTTCTATAATTTATATACTGTATATATGTGTTTTTTTCCCCTAACGTATGGGTGATTAGAGAAAAATAACAAAATATAGAAAAGTGAAAGAAATGATTGTAGTATTGATTTGGAAATCAATCGACCGATCAGGAATGGGCAGACCTGGAAGCCTTGCATATTCAGTTTTAAAGTGGCCGCAACCGCTCTTAAATTGAAAATTAGGTGGATAACTACACAAGTGGTGTAAATCTCCTTCCATGGGTTGATCAGTTCTCCAGGCTTGGCCTAGCCTCTTCCCCCATGTCTGCTGTAATTAACCCGAGGGATTGGGAAAAGCTTTTCTAATTAATAGCCTGGAACAGCTCCTCAGAGTTTGAGGCGCTCAGAGCACCGCTTCTTAGCCACTGAACCACATCCCAACAACGATCCTTGGGCCAATCGGTCTACTAAAACAGCAGCTGCTTCCGAAGACAGGTGTGCGCACTCCACACTTTAACTTGAATAAACAATGTCAACCCAGGTGATTGTGAATTCATGCTGGAAGGCATTTTCTACCAAGGTTATGCTGAGGAAAATGCAGTTATTACTTATGTATTATCCAGTTGCATGTTTTTTCACCTTGAGTTGTTAGGCAGTGGAGAGATAGTCTAATAGCTTATTCTTTTTGTGCCGCTAAACAATTTATGTAACTAACTGTCTTGCATTTAATTGTTTAACTGTCTTAGTCTAATAGCTTATTTTTTGTGTAAGCTAAACATTTTATGTAACTGTCTTGCCTTTAATTGTTTAACTGTCTTCTGGCTGAAGTTTTTTTTTCTCTGATGGGTGCCTTAACTTTTGCCATACAGTCAATTATTAAAAGTTCCTAGTTCCCTGTCTAAATCCGTGGGGGTGAATAGTAAAAGATGCATGATCTTGTTTGTTCTCTTCCATCAGTCCTACTGTGTTGGCTGTGTGCATCCAGAGTTTTCCCTCTCCTGTTTTACGGCATGGAAAACCATTCAGATGTGCTGAAATTTTAGAGAGCATGGATCTCTTGGCAGACTCCTGTGCCAGCTTATAGTGGAGCAGCAATGTTAATATGGAATGACAGACCCTTTTATAAGTCTGCTTTCAGCCCTTGCTCTGGGTGAAGACTCTCAGCAGGGTCTGGACGTGACTTTGAGGTTCTTTGAAGTAAGGTGGCAAGCTAGTTTAAGAAACAGCAAGTTCCAACGGTAACAAATTTTATCAAAGCCAAAGGTATATAAATCAATTGGACATGGGCGTGCAAAGCGAACACATTATCCTTTAGATCAAACATGATTTTTTTTAAAGGGGTAGGTCCTAGTTCAAAATAGATTATTATTATAATCATTGTGATTGAAAATCATCATAAAGAATGAATCTGCCAAGTAAAATATTCCTTAAACTAAGCTGCTTATGGTTGCAAATAAACATAAATTAGGCACTTTAATAGGTGCCTTTAAAATGTGGCTCATCCAATCAAAATTTATAGGCAGATTTGTTATTGATACTTTTGTAAATGCATGAAGTGTGATTTACCAGCCTAACATGAAAGACACTGGGCCAAATATTGTATTATTATTAATCATATTACTAAGTGACAGATGAATGCACCAAAATACTGTAGTTTGTTTGAACGCACAATCGTGATCTTCTTTGCCTATTTGATGTTTAGTTGCATTTTTAATTTACATTTTAGCATAGGCATGTGACCCAGTTTCACATCTTTCCGGTTGAGATCCTCTGGTTTAGCTAACTAGTTAAGTATTTCTCTCTTCGGTCTAAGGAAGTATGAGTGCTGAGGAGCTTTTTAGAAAACAAATAGTGCCTGAAAATCACTCTTGGCAGATGTGTGAGTAAGTGGCATATCTGAGCTTTTCTCTGCTTGTTCGGGGTAGCTTTGAAGACCGCCTGAGGACTGATTGTTTTCAGAATGGAACCTGTGAAGCGGAGTAGGCTGATGAATGTGTAGGCTATGTAGGCTGTGAAAAACTATGATAAGAGGAGCCTGATTGTGGGAATGGTCTGCAATTACTTGATCGTGTGAGACCAGCCATGCTAGTTTGCAATCATGCTTATCGACGTGAGCTGCTTTTCTCTATTCCAGAGCTTCTAATTCGCTCACAGAAAACTCATCTGCTAGATAGATAATAAAGTAAAGCAATTTGGATAATAAAACCTGAAAATTACTAGATTTGTCTCTAAGTAGTTGTTGAAAGATTAATAGAAATTGAAGTATTGAACGCAGAATAGATCAATTTATTGAATGCCAGTCTCATATGGTTTAACATTTCTATCTTCTACAAATATTTACCAGTATTCAGTACTTTTACACCCAGTATTCAGTACTTTTACCAGTACTTTTACACCCAGAAAATGTTATGTTTATGAGTCAACATTAGATTAGATTAGGGCAACGATGCATCTGTGTGAAGTAATAAAACTATTTCTTAATTCCAGGACAGACAGGTATAACAGAAGGTTCAGTGAGTGTACTCATATCAAAGTCCTGTTTATGTTTTACAGCATGCATTTAATTATAAAGCAATTTCCAATTGATGAGTTGGAGCATTGAATTCTCCATAGGAGCCAGTTGTTATTAGCCATCACTTCTCTTTGGAGAATTTTTTTTTCACACTCTGCGATACTTTATTAAATTACTAAGAAAAGTGAAGGGTACCTACTACCTAGATAAATTGAATGTAGTCTTTATGCACAACCTTCCCTACCATTCTCTATATTTTGCTCCTGGTAAGAACAGGTGTTTGATAATCTCTCTTTTGCTGTACTCATATTTGCTTTAACAACACATTTCATCTTTCAAGCTGTTTATAGACAAGCTCAATGTCAGGAGATCAGCTCTGCCTCACATTTCTGCATGACATAATTCTATTTTGATCCACACATCAGCATTTTCAATTAGTTGGACAGTAGGATTGACGGCTTGCTAAACCCATTGTCAGTTAATCCATGAGCGTTCCCCTCTAACCCTTCTAAATCACTTGCTCTCCATCCTGTACGGATTACCCCTCAACTCTCATGGGGTGGGAGCGCCGCGGCTGCACTAATCTACTGCTTTCTCAGAGCTGGGATCATTAGCTGGATTGAAGTTCTGTTCCGTGGCTTGGCTGGAGTGGATTACAGCACCAGGTGTTGTCCCAGCTGATGAAGTCAGTGGTATGGGGTGGGGTTAGTGGTCTGTGTTGTGAGTGGGTTAATGAGCTGATGATAGACCAATTTTCTTTTATAAAGCATTAAGAAATATAACAGTGAAGGAAATTCTGGGTCTAAACCGAAAACCAGTCAGTATCTGGTGTGGAGGTCCTGGGCTGGTGTGTGGTTACACCTGGTCTGCGGTTGTGAGGCCGGTTGGATGTACTGCCAAATTCTCTGAAACGCCTTTGGAGACGGCTTATGGTAGAGAAATTCACATTCAATTCATGGGCAACAGCTCTGGTGAACATTCCTGCAGTCAGCATGCCAATTGCACACTCACTCAAAACTTGCGACATCTGTGACATTGTGCTGTGTGATAAAACTGCACATTTTAGAGTGGCCTTTTATTGTGGGCAGCCTAAGGCACACCTGTGCAATAATCATGCTGTCTAATCAGCATCTTGATATGCCACACCTCTGAGGTAGATTATCTCGGCAAAGGAGAAGTGCTCACTAACACAGATTTAGACAGATTTGTGAACAATATTTGAGAAAATAGGTATTTTGTGTACATAAAAAAAGTCTTAGATCTGAGTTCAGATCTAAGCCATTTTATTATATAAAATGGCGGACGCGTTGACGTATCTCAGCAACGTTTCAAAGCGGCCAATAGGGCTTCTATGTATTTATTATGTCTATGGTTATGGCCCTGCACCATGGCTGCATTTTTTTGATCAAATACAATACAACAGTAACATTGTGAAATATTATTGCAATTTAAAAGTTTGAAATACTATTGCAATTATTTTTCTATTTTAATATATTTTAAAATGTAATTTATTCATGTGATGGCAAAGCAACATTTTCAGCAGCCATTACTGCAGTCTTCAGTGTCACATGATCCTTCAGAATCATTCAGATATGCTGATTTGAAATCTTCTTGCACAGCCTTAAAAAAATGTTTATTCACTCTGTTTGTCTTCCTTTCAGTCTTGAGTGTTTGAATTGGCTTCAAGCAGATGATCGTAGTAAACACTGTGCTGTGTGAAAGAGTTTAGCCTCAGGAAGCATAGGAAAGGTTCAGTGACGACTCGGTTGTAGTGAAGGCTGATGTCATGGGTTTTAGCTGCCAAATCACTGATGACCTTGAAAATGGCCCTTAAAGGGCAGGGACGTCACTGTTATTAAAACCAATCAGCTCTTGTAGGAATAGACCAAGGGTTTGCGTTTTAGTACTGTTATTTTTTCCCTTGTCACTCTTCATTTTCTCCTCTGTCCTCAGTTTCTCTGTCCACCCAACCTCCAATTATTATCTCCTCCTTGTCTAGTGCCTGTGCTCCCTTTCTATTCTCCTCCTCTTTTCCTTGATTAAGTGGAGATGGGAGCACATCTAAATTTAACCACACTTCATCTCCTAACTCCCCTTGCTGTGTCTGATACTCTTATCCCTCTCAGACTAATGGTGGGAAATTGCTTATAATGTCAGTGTACTTTTTATATTGAGGAAACATGGTATTTTACCTACTACCTAGTTTTTCCAGCAGTGTTTTTGTGTGTTTTGTTGCACTCTTCCCCCCATCTCTCTTTTTTGCTACCCTTGCTATGTGCCTCACCCTTTTATTCATATTCCTCTGCTGTTCTTCTAACACTCGCTCACAATCCTTTCCATACTGTCATCCTCACCAGCAGACTCTTCGTTCTTAGGTTGGAAAAGACAAAAAACAAAACACATTTATGTTTCAAAAAACAATGCAAAGTGAAGTGCGCTTAGGGGGGATTAAGTCTGATACATGCCCTTTTAGGCCAAAACGATACATTAAAAGCTTTGCAGACTTGTCGTCATAGTTTTCCTGGAGAACCCTGATGGGTAGGTGGGATGGATGGATGGACAGATGAGCGACCTGCTTATTTTTGCCTCTTTCTCATGGTGCCCTTGGCAGTCTAACCACTAAAGTTGCATTTTAGCCTTACGTGGTCATGGCTGCTAACCTGCGCGACTGTACTGCCTGGCTCACCCCGATTGCTTCATTCCCGCTATCACCCAGTCTGCTCAAACACCTGCTGACCTGGATTCACAGCGGCAGGCTGTCGGCTCGTCAGGCAGGTTCTGATCCAGAAGCACGGCAGCTTTGAGGAATGGAGTCAGCCAGCTGCATAAAAAACAGACAAACTAAGACAAATGAGCATGCCAGAGTGCTTAGTAGCTGCACACTGTACTCTCTGACCTTACCTGATTCACTGCTTCTCTGGTCTGAATGTCAAGGAGGTTTTGCTCAGTGGAAGAACTCCAGAATTGTGGTGTTTGTTAAAGCTCTGGGGGTGCTTGTTTTATCTTTGACTTAAAAAGTATATGAATTGTGATAATAAAGAAGCAGAAATTGTAGCATGTGAATGTGATTTGTTGAAAAATAATGTCCTGGAAGAAAATTACTTGTACATTTTCCATTAATTTTACAGACATTTTCTTCAACCCTAAAACCTAATTGTGTAATTCAAAATATAGTAAAAACACCTGTGAAAGAGCAGTAAAGAAAATTCCTCTAAATTAAAGGCACAATATGTAAGATTTTTCGCCACTAGAGGGCGCAGTTTCCAACAATAACAAAGGCGTATGTTTATGATGCAGTGACGAGCTGAATGATGGGACTTGCTGTCAAGCTGATGGATCTAATAATGTTTATGGATGAGTGCAAACATTCACGTTTTTTAACATTTATAGTGGTATGAAGCAGGTCGCGATTGCTAAAGAGACAGATATCACACGCGAGTCCCGTGGATATAAAGTATATCACACGTGAGTCCCGCGGATATAAATGATATCACACGCGAGTCCCGCGGATATAAATGATATCACACGCGAGTCCCGCGGATATAAATGATATCACACGCGAGTCCCGCGGATATAAATGATATCACACGCGAGTCCCGCGGATATAAATTATATCATACGCGAGTCCCGCGGATATAAAGGAATAAGGACTAAGAAATTTTATTCTACCGAACTACCCGCAAGTACTGGATTACTCACACAGGACAGGTCAGTTTATTAGACGAATTAAACTTGTGAGGTAATGTAGCGCTGCTTCACTTGGTCTAACGTTACACTATCACACTAAATGGCATTTAAATGTGTGTTGAAAGTTATTATGTTATTCTGCGTGTTAGTTTGTTTGCTATACGAAACTAGCTGTAACATTAACGTTAAGCTAGATCAACATTAGAATAACATACTGACCATATTCTAACATTTCATCATGTTGAGCTTACGTTATATATCATTGATTCATTTTATGTACATTTGCTCACCTGTCTAATAAAGCTGTCAAATCGTGACTCGTGAAGCTCTGTCAAGGCCAAGTTAGTCGCGGACGTGGAGCTATCGGCATCTCAAAAACGCTACGCTGATATTGATCATTATTTCAATTCTCCTTGTTTGTCCCAAAGTCTGCTTGCCATGGTCTATAATGTTTGAACGAAACAAGAACTGCGTGCCGCTAAATGTTACGCACTACGCAGTTGTCCACATCTGTCGCCATGGTTACGTAATGGATATGGCAGTTTGAGCGGAAACCGAGGATAGCGCGGATATTGCGTCATTGACAGGCGACATTTGTTTCCAGGACGGCCACTTATTTAAAATTGGAATTTCTCTGAAATAATCTTTGGAGACTTTTGGGATATTGTAAGTACACAACTGCAGGAAATATATCACAATGTGCAAGTGATTTTTGAATATTTTATTACAAAATTCTTACTTATTGGGCCTTTAACACTGTTTTTCTATTCTTGTATTTGTATTAACTACATTTTTACATTTTCTAAGCAAACCTGCGTGAAGTTGGCCCCCCACCCAACGCAAAACGTCGTCAAACTAGGCTCAATCGTTTGTGCTCCGTTTGTGCTGGTTTGTGCTGTAAAAAGTTTCGTTTGTGCTGTTTCTGTTTTTTAGATATTAAAAGAATATTTTTAGGTCATTCTGAGGTCACGCAGCCCCCCCCACATGCTCCAAATTAACCCAAAACAGTCTCGTTCGTTTGTGCTTCGTTTGTGCTGGTTTGTGCCGGTACAATTTTCGTTTGTGCTGCGTTGGGTTTTAAAATATCGGAAATTGAATTATAGACGATGACGTCACCAGCCCCCCCACATGCTCCAAATTCACCCAAAATAGACGCAATCGTTTGTGCTCCGTTTGTGCTGGTTTGTGCTGTAAAAAGTTTCGTTTGAGCTGCTTCAGTTATTTAGATATTAAAATAATATTAGGTGGTCATTCTGAGGTCACGCAGCCCCCCCACATGCTCCAAATTCATCCAAAATAGTCTCGTTCGTTTGTGCTTCGTTTGTGCTGGTTTGTGCCGGTAAAACTTTCGTTTGTGCTGCGTCGGGTTTTAAAATATTAGACATTAGATTATTGTTGATGACGTCACCAGCCCCCCCACATGCTCCAAATTTACTCAAAATAGTCTCGTTCGTTTGTGCTCCGTTTGTGCTGGTTTGTGCTGTAAAAAGTTTCGTTTGAGCTGCTTTGGTTTCTTAGATATTAAAATAATATTATTGTGGTCATTCTGAGGTCACGCAGCCCCCCACATGCTCCAAATTTACCCAAAATAGTCTCGTTCGTTTGTGCTTCGTTTGTGCTGGTTTGTGCTGGTAAAATTTTCGTTTGTGCTGCGTCGGGTTTTAAAATATTAGACATTAAATTATTGTTGATGACGTCACCAGCCCCCCCACATGCTCCAAATTCACCCAAAATTGTCTCGTTCGTTTGTGCTTCGTTTGTGCCGGTAATATTTTCGTTTGTGCTGCGTCGGGTTTTAGAATAGGTATCAGACACTGAATGAAAGAGAATTATAAACGGTGACTTCATCAGCCCCCTACACCTGCTCCAAATTTACCCCAAACAGGCTCAATCTTTTTTTTTTTTTTTTACAGTAGGCTAACTACAGTTGACAAGGTAAGACCGAAACGCAAACCAAATATTTACTGAACTGTTATGTATGTGCGGTTTCAACTTTTAACGGACACTGCGGATCTAGGGATGTGTGGAATGTAACACAAACTCCAAGGTAAGTGTTTTTACTTACTGTATATTGTTTTGTTAATAACATAATATGAACATTGTCATAAATACACACACCACAATCTGTTTGCAGTGTTATACGCGTGTCAGAAGTCATGATCCTTCAGAAATCAGTCTAATATGATGATGTTATGAATTTGCTTCTAGAAACATTTCTGATCATTATCAATGCTGAAAACAGTTGTGCTGCTTAATATTGTTATTTTTATTCTTTTGTTTTGGTTAAGTAATATAGCCTACAGTGTATAGGCATATATATATATATATATATATATATATATATATATATATATATATATATATATATATATATATATATATATATATATATATATAATGCTTTTATTTAGCAAGGGCCTATTAAATTAATCAAAAGTGAAAAAATTATCACGGTTTCCACAAAAATATTAAGCATCCAAAAAATAAACAATAAGAACCTTTCTTAACTTAGCACCAATAAAAATTTAGCACAAATCAACATTTTACTATGATTTCTGAAGAATCGTGTGACATTGAAAACTGGAGTAGCCTAGGCTATGATACAGAAAATTCAGCTTTGACATCACAGAAATAAATTTTACATTAATTATATTAAAACAGAACATAGCTATTTTAAAGTGTAATAGCATTTCCCAATATCAGAGTATGTTTGATTAAAAAAAAAACTTTTTACCCGTACTAGGCCTATACACACGTATAACACTGTAAACAGATTGTGGTGCGTGTATTTATGACAATGTTCATATTATGTTATTAACAAAACAATATACAGTAGCCTAAGTAAAAGCATTTACCTTGGAGATTGTGTTAACACACATCCTGTGATCCGCAGTGTCCGTTAAAAGTTGAAACCGCACATAGATAACAGTTCAGTAAATATTTGGTTTGCCGTTTCGGTCTTACCTTGTCAACTGTAGTTAGCCTACTGTAAAAAAAAAAAAAAGAAAAAAAGATTGAGCCTGTTTGGGGTAAATTTGGAGCAGGTAGGGGGCTGATGAAGTCACCGTTTATAATTCTCTTTCATGCAGTGTCTGATATTCTAAAACCCGACGCAGCACAAACGAAAATATTACCGGCACAAACGAAGCACAAACGAACGAGACTATATTGGGTGAATTTGGATCATGTGGGGGCTGGTGACGTCATCAACAATAATTTAATGTCTAATATTTTAAAACCCGACGCAGCACAAACGAAAATTTTACCAGCACAAACCAGCACAAACGAAGCACAAACGAACGAGACTATTTTGGGTAAATTTGGAGCATGTGGGGGGCTGCGTGACCTCAGAATGACCACAATAATATTATTTTAATATCTAAGAAACCAAAGCAGCTCAAACGAAACTTTTTACAGCACAAACCAGCACAAACGGAGCACAAACGAACGAGACTATTTTGAGTAAAATTGGAGCATGTGGGGGGGCTGGTGACGTCATCAACAATAATTTAATGTCTAATATTTTAAAACCCGACGCAGCACAAACGAAAGTTTTACCGGCACAAACCAGCACAAACGAAGCACAAACGAACGAGACTATTTTGGATGAATTTGGAGCATGTGGGGGGGCTGCGTGACCTCAGAATGACCACCTAATATTATTGTAATATCTAAATAACTGAAGCAGCTCAAACGAAACTTTTTACAGCACAAACCAGCACAAACGGAGCACAAACGATTGCGTCTATTTTGGGTGAATTTGGAGCATGTGGGGGGGCTGGTGACGTCATCGTCTATAATTCAATTTCCGATATTTTAAAACCCAACGCAGCACAAACGAAAATTGTACCGGCACAAACCAGCACAAACGAAACACAAACGAACGAGACTATTTTGGGTTAATTTGGAGCATGTGGGGGGGCTGCGTGACCTCAGAATGACCTAAAAATATTCTTTTAATATCTAAAAAACAGAAACAGCACAAACGAAACTTGTTACAGCACAAACCAGCACAAACGGAGCACAAACGATTGAGCATAGTTTGACGACGTTTTGCGTTGGGTGGGGGGCCAACTTCACGCAGGTTCTAAGCAAAATGTCAGTCGTTCTTCCTTGTGCAATAAACTTGCTGACATGCCATGTGTTGTGGGTGATTGTCAGTGGGTGAACTAGTTTGTTGCTAGGGTGTTGGGGTGGTTGCTAGGTTGTTGCCTACTGGCCCAAGAGCTCACTTCTTAAGTTTACTTGATATTCTGGTCCCTAGTAGACAGATAATGTTGAGTCTTTGGTTGAATTTTTTTCTGCCAATTTTAATGTCCACCAGATAAAAATGATATGTCTGATTGACTTGAATGGTTATGACACACAGAGTAACTGAAGACATTCCAATGGGAACATTCATGTCTTAATTTTATTAAGCCCATCTTTGAAATTTTGTATGCCTGAAGGTTATTAGCTTCTGCATGAATAGCCAGTCTGATTAGTGCCTAATGGCTTTGGGTACAAATCCCAGATTACACATTTTAACTACTGCAATGACATAATGTATTTCCATCAGGAGCCTTTGTTGTGGATTCAATTTTAGGTATTAGGACATAAAAAGGCCAGTACTGCAAGCAGACATTTTTTTTAAACCAGCAACAGCCCCAGCAAGCATACACCTATCTCCTTTCCTTTCAGTAGGTCAGGCAAGGTGACAGTTCCACCATAATTTAGCTTTTGGTGTTTTCTACTCTAAAATGAGTTTCATTATCATTTCATCACTCTGAACCTTTGGGGTGAAATTCTTGACAACGAAAAAATTGTTTTTCAAATGTTAATATGCATAATTGGTAATCAATGTTGCAAGATAATTGTATTTAGGAATTTATTAAAACTTGAATATTTGCACAGCATTTTTTTTTTCATTATGAAGGCAGAGATTTTAAGCTTGCTACATAAAAGTACAAAAACTAGCTTTTTTGAAAAAAAAAAAAAATGATTTTAAATAAATACAAAATTTAGGATAATAGAGGGGGAAAAAACAGGGATATTTTAGCATCTGACAAAGGCGATACACAGTCCAGTGCTGCTAGTCAGTGATGTAATGTAGAATGTGGTTGGTTTATTCTGAATAGGCCATAGTTCATAGCACTGTTTATTTCCCTTAGATGGCATGAAGCTCTGTTAATGTCCAAATTTTGCCTGAGTGGTTTTGTGAAAAAGTCATTTCATGCTGAAACATGCCACATTTGTTTGGACTTAAACCTACAGACATGCTTGAACACAAAGTTTTCTGTGATGAATGAGATATTTCCATCTTGCTTTGTTGCTACGATGCTTTACTAGAACAACTCTTTGTAAGAATGACATAGAAATTTTCTTCATTTGTGGTTCACATGGTGCTTAATGTTTTTCTTTTTTTCCCCCTAAGGACCCTTCTGTGGCCAAGGTCAGTGGTGGGAGGAAGAAAAACGGTTTCCTTTAGCAGTATTCCGTCAGAAAAGAAGGTGAGCAGTGCTGCAGATTGCCTTGCCTTCATGCAGGGTGGCTGCGAGCTAAAGAAGGTGCGTCCCAACTCGCGCATCTACTCGCGATTCTACACTCTGGACACTGAGCTGGCCTGCCTTCGTTGGGAGCCCTCCAAGAAAGATGGTGACCGAGCCCGACTTGACATCTCCGCCATTCGGGAGGTCCGCACTGGGAAAAGCACAGAGACCTTCCTCCATAACGGCCCATCAGATCACTTGGCTGAAGAAGCAGCCTTCTCCATCATTCATGGTGATGAGTATCAGTCCCTGGACCTGGTTGCTCTCTCTGCCGATGTGGCCAACATCTGGGTGACAGGGTTGCGGTACCTGTTGTCTCACCCTGGTGCCATTGGAGGAGGGAGTGGAGGGGATGGAGGGGTGGGAGAGTCCAGCATTGGAAGCAAAATGAGGCAGAACTGGTTGGCGGCAGAGTTTGCTCTGGTTGATGAGGATGGACACGAAATTGTGTCTGAAGATACGGCAGTGGCCACCATCTGTAAACTCTGTCCTGGAATTAAGGAGGCAAAGGTAACACATTTCCTTATTGTTCAGTTTATCAACCACAAAATCTTGCATTTCATGACTAAAGGGTTTCAGAAAAATCCAAACAATACTGAATATGTGACTCCCCAAATTGGAAGCAGTTTCTATGTAGGACCCATCTAATAAGAATCATAGTACTATCCTATAGCAACTGTCCGAACCGCGCCTGGGCACTGTAACGAGCGATCACACTAGTCAAACAAACCAGACTTTGGGGCTCAAACGCCCTCGGGCACGGTTCAGATCGCCTAGTGTGAGTACACCCTTAGTCAACCCTGCTGAGGCGCACAGCAATTGTTGAGTTTTGAATATGGCAGTAGATTCATACGTGTGTTTGTGTGAGAAATGGACATCTGGGGAGAGGAGAAAGACAGACCGAAGCCACAGGGCCAACTCTTTGTGGCAGCGGGTGTGAGGCATCTGCTTCATGTGTCTAGAGAGACAAGTAAAGGCAAAAAGGGCAAGCAAACAGGCTAAATAGGAATGACTCGCTTTGCTTCTGGCCGTGTCCTAATCTTAAAAAATGTGGACACGATATAGGCCCTGTGAAGAGCTACTGTCCCTGAATTTGTTTGACAACGATATAGGCCCTGTGAAGAGCTACTGTCCCTGAATTTAGTTTGACAAGATTCAAATCACTATATGCTGCGAGCTGCTAATTTGATGTGCTTCTTGTCTGTGTAATATTTTAGACTGTGATTGCTCATTAATTGGAAGAATTAACCCCCAGCATTCCTTATTCAAGTAACAAAACCTGAAAAAGTGATGAGTCAGGCTTGCAACATAAACAGATAATAAATTACAGTAGACTGTAGAACTCTCAAGGCCTTGGCCATCAGTGATCATCTTTTATTTTATTTATCATTCAGTATACACTTTCAAATTCAAAGCAAAGCATCCCCCCTTGAGCAGTAGCACAATGGTAATAGTTGTAAATCGATCCTTTCCAATCACATTTTACAACAAAAGGATTTGGGTTACTAGCTCAAATTGTTATCCATAAATGATCTAAAACTTAAATACATTAATACCTCTCTTTCTTTATTTTCTTTTTATCAGGTGCGTTTGCGCTTTAAGGAAATTCAGAGGAGCAAAGAGAAGTTAACATCTCATGTTACCCTGGAAGAGTTCCAGGAGGCCTACTGTGAGTTGTGTACACGACCTGATGTCTATTTCCTGCTAGTGCAACTCTCTAAAGACAGAGAGTGCCTTGATGCTCAGGACCTGCGTCTTTTCCTGGAGACGGAGCAAGGTCTGTCATTGGCCACCAATGAGGGCTGCTTAGAGCTTCTTCGCCGCTTTGAGCCCTCTGCAGCTGGACGTGAGCGAGGTTTACTGGGATTGGATGGCTTCACCCGCTACCTACAGTCAACTGAGTGCCAGTTGTTAGACCCTGAGCATCAGAATGTGTGCCATGATATGAAGATGCCCCTGTCTCATTATTTCATCAGTGCCTCCTACCGCTCCTACCTGCTAGATGACCAAGTGCATGGCCGGGCTGATCTTGGGGGGCTCACTCGAGCCCTGCAGGCTGGCTGTCGGTGTCTGGAGCTGGGCGTTACAGATGGGCCAGAAGGGGAGCCACTATTGGGTGTAGACTATGGTACAGATGGAAAACATCATCACCACCACCACCATCACCACCATCATGGTTCTGTTACTCTGCGCAGTGCCCTAGAAGTAGTCAAGAAATATGCTTTTCTCACCTCCCAGTATCCTCTGCTGCTGCATCTATGCCAGCGTTGCTCACCTTCCCAGCAATGTACTCTTGCGCAACACCTAAAAAAGGTTTTTGGATCCAAGCTCTATACCCCTGAATCTCTGCCTGTCAGTCTAGGAGGTCGCGCAACCACTTTGCCCTCTCCAGAGCAGCTAAAGGGTAAGGTGCTTCTTGTTGGAAAGAAGCTGCCCCCAGAAGAGGAAGGTTCTGAAGGAGAGGTATCAGAGGAGGATGAGGAGATTGGTGGCGGTGGTCCTCTGGCTGGCCGAAGAATGACTATCCCTGGGGAAGAGGAACTAGGGGTGGTCCTTGTTGTCCCTCCACCCTCACAGCCAAGGCGCCTCCGTTTGCGGCGTGAATTGTCCGATCTCGTTGCCGTTGCTCGTACTGGAAGTCGCAACTTTTATGCTCACCGGGCGAGTACTCTGCAGTCCCAGCAGCATTCTCCCCCTTCTACTCCTTCTACACCAGGTACACCTATGACACTCGACCCACCCTACTGGACCCTGTGCTCTCTCGGAGAAGGGGAGGCTGGAAGACTTGCTAGCGAGAGCCCAGAGGAGCTTGTGAGCTTTACCAAGCGTAATCTAACCCGTGTGCGGCCAAGTTCAGTAAGGCTAGACTCTAGTAACCCAAATCCACAAGGCTACTGGAAAGGAGGAGTGCAACTGGTTGCACTCAACCAACAGACGCCAGGTGCCATGCTAGACCTGACCCGTGGGCGTTTTATGCAGAACGGTGGGTGTGGGTTTGTGCTTCGTCCAGCAGTCATGCGAGAGGAGGTTTCCTACTTCAGTGCCCAGTCACAAGGCTGCGTGCCTGGTGTACCACCGCAAACACTCAGGGTGAAGATCATTAGTGCCCATAGTCTACCCAAACCACAAGGCTCTGGTGCCAAAGGAGAGGTCATCGACCCATATGTGGTGCTGGAACTGCATGGTGTGCCTTCAGACTGCACAGAGCAGAGAACTCGCACTGCTGCCCAGAACCAGGATGACCCACTGTTTGACGAAACATTCGAGTTCCAGGTGAGAGAGAAAGACTATCACATCATGAATGTTAATCAGATTGATTTCATGTGTGATTTTGGAAGACTTTATAAAACTAAAGCCACCTTTTCACTATCTCTGAGAGTCACATACGATTTTGCATTTTGCCCCTTAGTGGCAGTTACACTGAACTTTCAGATTGTTTGTGAAGCAGCTGTTTACCCCCTCTGCAGCCATGACCTTCTGAGATATATAAATATATCCAGACAAAACAAATGACCGGCAATACATCTGAAAGAAAAACATAGTATATTTTCTACAACTAATCAATGTAAATAATTGTTAAACAATTATAAAATAATTATTACTGACATAATTATTTATAACTGTCCATTTTACAGAAATCGGGTTTTTGAAAACAAAAATTTCACATACGAATATGATCGAGATGAAGGACTTAGAGTCTGTCGTTTGATGTTTGTCTGGGTTAGTGAAAGGATTGCATAAGAAAGAGATTGATAGTTGAGAAATGGGATATATTACATGATACCTTGTCCAGTGGGTTTTGTGTTCTGTGGTGTGGTCACTGGCATGCAAAGGTGAGCTTCTCTGTGTGTATCAGTCTTGAGGGCAGAAATCAGAATTATTCAGTCAATCAGGCAGCAACTGAGCCATATCCAACGCAGTCTCATGAAAGTGCGTATCAATACCACGAATGTTATTTCTCGTGGCATTTATACGCCAAAAATGGTTTTGGCGTGCATATGCTACGCACTGAAAATCCCTTGGGTAGGATTAGGGGGAGGAGGGGATGGGGGTTCGTGCGTGTTACACGCCATAAAGTGCGTATCATATGCACGCGAAAACTGCGTATCATAAACACGCCAAAACTGATTTTGGCGTATAAATGCCACGAGAAATAACATTCGTGGTATTCATACGCACTTTCATGAGATCGGGCTCCCATATCTCACTAATTACTTACTGCTCAGCTATGCCATATCATATAACATATGTACTCACTGACCTCCTTCAGCAGGTTGTAATGATGCATTTAACAAGGTGATTCCAATGCATGGTATATTTTACTGCCATTAGGTAAAAAACTCACTGACTTTTGTTTCTGTAACAAAAATGTTATTGTCACTGATTTCTTTTTTTTTTTTTTTTAAATAATGTCAATCAGATTTTCTCTGTAGTTAAGACAAACATACCTGACAGTATGTGGTGAGTTTACTAGTTAAAATGGTTTATCTGGTTGCTGCACTTGCTTTCATTTCTTAGCATGCATTAGCCTGAGCTGAAAACTATAACATAAATGTCACATACATGATTAACATGAATGTATTGAGTACTGACCTGTCATCCACAACAAGAACGAGGTTAATGGATGCAGTCTGTTCTCATGGTTGCACAGGGATGACGCAAGTGTGTGCAACTTAACACAACTCCTAGATCGGTAATTAGGGAAGATCTCCATCAAAACTTAATAGCCTGCTAACACAAAAGCTCCTGCCCTGGAATGTAGTTCAAACCTATGGTCTACTCTAGATAACTCATTGCTGTATAAGTATGTAATAACTGCTGTATAAGTGCGTGCCAGTTTCTTCCAGCATAATTCTTTTTCAATGATGTGACCTTTCTTTTAGCAGGGCCTAATTACACTTGCATGCCAAATTTAGACAGCTTTAATTACAAGATGCAGATCAAGGTTGCTTCTTGGTGCAGGTGAGGTTTTACCTATGAAATCCAGCGCAAAGAAGTGGACACAAACATTCAGGCTCAGAGCTCTGGGTGTGAAGTTAGACTGCTGAGCCAAATCCGTAAATTTGACATAGTTCGTCTGAAGAGAGTTAGTGTGTGTTTGAGTGAATTATCTTGCTTGTAATTTTTGAAGTGTAAAAAAATATTTTTTTGGCAAGAATACTAGTTTATATCAACAAGTACAGACACATTCAAGCACTCCATAAACATGCTATCATCATGTATTTTTTCATAGATTTTTTAATTGATTTTTGCAATGTGCACAGGCATGACGGCTCTGTTTGTCTCTTCTCCCTGTTTGTTCACATTAAAAACCCTTGTAGAAACCACGCACACAGGCACACAGGCACACAGGCACACACACACGCACACGCACACACACACACACACACACACACACACACACACACACACACACACACACACACACACACACACACACACACACACACACACACACACACACACACACACACACACACACACACACACACACACACACACACACACCACACACAACACAACAAACCAGGGCTGTGTTTCCTAAAAGCATCATGAGCTAAGTTGATAGAAGAGAGACCATTGGTGGAAATGATTCTACGACCTACTTAGGCTTACGATGCGTTTAAGGAAACACAGCCCAGAACTGTTCTCATTATAAGACATCATTCTGTTGTCTTTATTAGATTGGACAGTAAGAGACTTTGACAGGAAAGTTTAGGGAAAGAGAATACATATTTCTGTATTTATTGCACGTGTTACTCTTCACAATGTTTGTGTTAGTCATGTTCAAACCTGTTAAATGCTCTGCACCACTGCTCTTAAAGATACAATAGACTCATAGACTGCAAAAAAACTAGAAGTTTAATTAAGCACTTTATTTCTATGAAAAGAATAATCTATTATCTTTTTTGGCTAACGGAACGTAAAGCAACTTTAATATAAAACACTCTCACAAGATAATAACAAAAGTCTTACAGTATGTATCGCCAGCTACTTTACTTGCCATGTTCAGTAAAAACCTTTTGAATTGTTTTTTACACAATAGAAATACTGTTCTGTAAGTAGACAGTGGTAAAAAAAAAAGTGTGGGTGAGACTTGCCCTTGGTGCTTATAAATTTAAATCCCTGCTATTGTGATTTAAACCAAAGACTGTGCCATATGGTTATTTGAAGAGGAGGTTTTGTGAGGGATCCAGTGAAATCACAAATATATCTCTCACGCACACACTTATTCTGTCCTGGGGGATTGTGCCTCTTGTTTGCATTTGTTTGTCTCTAGTTGCTTGGAGCTCGAGGACGTCATACAATTATAAGTCATGGGAGGGTGTACACCTATCAGAGTCCCACTAACACACAACACACACGCACACATGCACACACACACAGAAGCAAGTGTGCATCCCTGTTGGGATCTGATTGAATGCTTTTGCATCTTTTCCTGTGGCCTTTTCCACTAAACGCACAAGTCAATGAGAGCTCTATGCCCCTTAGGATGCCAGTCTCACTGTCAGGTAAAAGTTTATTTGTATAGAGTTTTTCTCAATACAAATAGTCTTAAAGCAGCTTTCATGATTTTCACAAGGTTTATAATATTTTATTATCATGCCTTTATAGTCACATTTAATAGATTATAGCTGGGTGATAATATAGTTCACATTTTGTGACAATCCAAATCCAAGCAATTGAGATTTGCTATATATCACTTTTTGTGAGTATAATGTATGTATGTGGATAAAGTTGGATATACTTGCATAACGAGCTGGCTGATATTGTCTCTTTTGGTATGTAATATGTGTAAACATGCTACCATGGTATTACCATGGTGCATGTCTGAAAACATGGTAATATCATGGTAGAGTTTTGTCTGTGGAGTGCATGAAATTGTGCGTCCATGAATACAAATATATGTGATTTCTGAAGCGTGAAGGTTCTTTGAGATGCTGCACACCTGTCTTAAACTATTTTCTCTTGTTTAGAGTTGTCCAGGAATCTGTGTGGGTGTCTTCTGCCAGCTGAGGCATTTTATCTTTGTTGTCTGTGTTTTCCTGCCAGATTTCTCTCTCTTTTTTTTTTTTCCTTAATATGAATATGCATATTCAGTGTGACATAACTCTTTGTTTTTTTTGTGGTCACTTACAAATGTCCTCACAAGGATTTTGTATATTGCCAACTTTGTCCCCATAACGAAGGGTATACATGAAACGCACCCACACACACACTTTTCTTTTGGATTCAAATTAGTAATTTAAGTGATATTACTTTGAGGTGCCATTTTTATGACACAAAGGAAGCAATAAAATGCAGACTTCCTGTTATTCTCAATGTGTCCTTTTACATGCGAGTATGCTTATACAAACCAATAGTTACACAATACTTTTTGTACTTTGTTTCGACCTGTAACAGTCCCTCAGTTATACATGCTATGCAAGATGTATGGTTTTGTTTAATTGTGTCCTTGCTTATCTGTGTGTTTCTCCTACATATTCAGATGCCCAGGTGATGTTGTGTGTGCATGCTAAATATTTCCATATTTAAATAGATGAGACTGGAAATGCGCTTTATGCAAATTAACTTTAAACTATCATATTATTCGGTTGAAGTTGCACATACTGTATGGCTCAGTCGTTTGCACTAAATTTTGCATGCTTCATATTTTAAAGGGACTGGTCACGTGTTAAGTGTCTGTTTACATATCCTAGATATTTCTTTCTCGTTACGGCTGCATCTGTAGAAAATTTAGTTCTAATTAGTTCTAAAAAATGTTGCACACCTGAAGAGTGCTTAATAATACACACACTGTTTTCTCTTTTCAGGTGAACATGCCTGAACTAGCCCTGCTGCGTTTCGTAGTTTTGGATGATGATTATATAGGCGATGACTTCATTGGCCAGTACACCATCGCCTTTGAGTGTCTACAGCCTGGTTACCGCAATGTGCCCCTTCTAGGCCTCACTGGAGACCCTTTGCTCCATGCCAGCTTGTTTGTACACGTCGCCATCACTAACCGCAGAGGTGGGGGAAAGGCCCAGAGACGGGGTCTGTCCGTCAGGAGAGGAGTGCGGCGTGGACGAGAGTATGTCACCCTGCGTAACACGGGCATCAAAGTGCTGGATGACACTTTTCGCCCAGCCGGCGGACCTCTTCGAGAAGCTACAGACTTGCGAGAGGATGCGCTGGTAAGGGAGGTAGTGCGTGTTCAGACAACAGTAATACTAGCAATTGAACTTCTTCAATACTTGGCACTGACAGCCACACCCTGCTGAAAGACCAGGTTACATTTCCATTCTAGTTCAGGTTGGTTTATGTTGATTAGTGTAGTTTGGTGTCGGTCATCCGGCATGGTTTTGCCATGTGATCAAGGAAATCCTGCTGGTTAAAGGGATTTTCACTCTCTCATGTCTTTCCATGCCTAAAATTGATCCAAAGGCCAAACATTTTTGTAAAACAAATCCATCTGAATTGGGCCGTTTTATCCAAGTCTTGTGAATCATACATGATGACCAGATTTAAATTTAGGCTTTAATTTACATCTATGATGGAACTTTTATTTTTATTTTTAAAATATTTTATTTTACAATATTCAATTTCATATTTCAGAATATTTCATATTCTTTTTAAAATGCTGTACGAGGGCAGCTTAAAGTTTCTGTTTAAATGGATGTAGCTGTGATTGGACGAGGCCACATTAGGGTCAGGGTAGCACTGGTCCGCCCAGATTGACAGATGACTTACCCAGTCAAAACTTTATGAATGTAATGGTTTGGAAATGGTGAGCAAAACAATTAAGTTGGCTTTTTGTCAGTGCTATCAGTGGAGCGTGCAGATAATTGGTCTTGTTTGAGTAATTATGTCTTGTTCACTAATAACATGGCCATGTCAGACACTGAAAACAGATATTATAGTGAGACATTAGTTGGATTACAAGAAAATTATCCGTTTTCTTTTTATTAAACATTTGCTTTGCTCACAAGTAATATGTTCCACATTCTAAATTCTCTCACCTGAAGATTTTGACCTTTGTACTTGTTGCAAACCTTTTATGCCGAGTCACAGACAGATTCTGATGCTTTTATTTAATAATCATCAGCCAGTACAGCTGACATGAATTTCCGGCCTCATTTAGATCTCAGTTCTGAACATGTAAAAACCAGACACCACCACACCTCCACACTGGAGTTTGGCCATCCATTGTGAAAGCAAAGCTCGGTTTACTTGCCATTTCTGGGGTTTCATCTTAATTAAGTAATCAACACGCTCACTCACACATTTCTAGCATCTTGATGTGTTAATCTGAGTTTCCAAGCAAGCCCTAGAAATAAAACCAAGCAAAAAACAACAGTTTTGCTGGACTAGACTCTGCGAAGTTGGGGTATGATGTATGGGTGATGGTAAGGGGAGGAAGGATGGAGGGTAGAGTATCAGTGGGGGGGTCAGGTGACAGGACTGGGATCAGATGCCACCGTTGTGTGTGGAGGGAGAGGAGTTACTCCACGTTCATAATTACTGTGTTCATAAAAACCTGCTGATCCCAGAGATACTCTCACACAACCAGACAGTGACCCCAAAACCTATTTGAACCATTGCTTTAGTGTTATCTTTGCAATTACTGTTAACCATCTGGTCCCAAGGCCGTTTTTATTAGATTTATGAATCTGTTACCTCACATACCCCAGATATGTATCTCTTGCCTTGCCATTTAAAACATATCAGACTTTTTTGTTACATTTTTGTAATATTTAGCCCAAAATATGTTCTTGTTAGCTTTCAATAAGTTAAATGTCACTTTGTTTGATTTATTCTTATGTAATGCATTTTTCAGTCTCCAAATACTTTATGGGGCCACTGTACATACACCCTGGCCCCTCTTTGTCCTTCCATGACTGTATTTTTTCCATCTGCCATTGCTGAGCCACAACAAACGTCTACTTTATTCACTACCCCATACAAATAAACACTGATATACAGACTGATCACCCGCATTAATTCTCCTGAACACACATACATCTCCAAATAGCTTTGGTAATCACAGTTGTGGGTGTGTGATCCTGTCAGGTGGAAAATAGAAACAGACTCTCTATCCGCCACACCGTAATGAAGGGAAATGTATATGATAAAAAGCTGAAATGCAATAGCTCAAAGCTGAGGCCTTTGTCAGTCTTTCAGACACAGAAAACTGTTAAATCGCACAGGTTTATCTGTCTGTATAAAGGAAAGCAGTTCATTATTTTGATTTCGCCTCATGAAAGTAGCTCTGCATAACATTCAGTGTCTATAGCATTTTTTAAATAACATAAATGTCACCAGTTTTCAATGACTCTCTTGTTTTCTCTCATATATCTTGCTGTTGTGACCATATACTTTGAGTGTATGCTTCCCTTCAAAAGTTTGTGGTCTGTAAGATTTTAAGTAATTTATACTTATATTCAGCAAGGACATTATTGATCAAATATTTTTTTTTATCAAATAAATACACCTGGCCCTGGTGACCATAAGAGACTTTCAAAAACTTAAAAAAAAATCTTTCCAACCCCAAACCAAGTTAGAATATTTCAAATGTATTTCCAGTTTATTAACATGTCAATTATTTTTGTCATGTTACTTGTCATTATCTCTGTCACTTGGGCTTTCTGAAATATGTGTGGTTGTGGTAACCAAGTGTGTTTTCTCTCACTTTAGAGTGTTACAGTGGCTTTTAAAGAGCAGTGTGGGCTCCCCCCGATGGCCACACCAAAGCAGTGCATCCAGAGCTTGGCCACGAGGTTGCAGACTCCAGACGGGCCCCCAGGAGCCACACTCACTCTGAAGGAAGGTTACCCATGCCTGGAACCTGTGGGCAACTTGACTGACGCCACTCGCAAACTGTTAAATGGTTATGACACGGTAAGAGAGACTCTAATATTAATATCTTAATATATCAGCTATCCTCCTCTCTGCATTACCTGCCATTACAATGGCATTTGTCTTTTTAGCCATCCCACATATATATGTGTAGGAGTCAGAACAGGCTCATCGGAGTGAGTAAGACATTTGAGGCTTTAGTCACCACCATCTCCTCTCCTTTCGTAGGTTCACTGTTTCTCTGTCTCTCCCTGTGGGTTGTCTCTGGGTCCTGTTGTGTGTTTTGAGACCGGGAGAGTCAGGCAGCACTGACTGGCAGGGCTACATTTTATAAATATCTTAACTGTGGGAGAGGGCAGCAAGGGTCTTCTCAGAAGAGTTTTATAGCGTAAAGATTACTTTTTCATAGTTCATGATGGAGTTCTCAGATGTGTGTTATGATTGAGCATCAGCTTTGTCTAAAGAATTATACAATAGTTAGCATACAATAAGAGTAGGCTACAGGGCTATACAATTAATGAGCTATCATTTTAAAGCACAGATAAGTCTGGGAAGAATTGTTGGAGAAAATTTGTCCTTTGGGTCCACATGCTGTTAGCCATATTCATAAACTCTGTGTGTGTGTTCTATCATTTAGTAATTTGGGGTCGATACATTTTTGTTAAATGTTTTTGAAGAAGCCTCTAATTCCCACCAAGGCTGCATGTATTTGATCGGATATACATTAAAAACAGTAATATTTTTAAATATTGTTACAACTGTTTTCTATTTGAATATATTTTAAAATGTAATTTATTCCTGTGATGGGAAATACATTTTTTCAGCAGGAAATTTTGCCAGTCATCAGTCACATGATCCTTCAGAAATCAGTCTAATGTGCTAATTTTGTCCTTTAAGAAAGATTTATGATTATTGTCAAGTTTTTTTCTCAGCATTCTTTGATAAATAGAACGTTCAAAATAACAGCATTTATTGGAATGGAAATCATTTGTAACAATGTAAATGTTTTTACTGTCACTTTTAATGGATTAGTGCATCCTTGCAGAATTCAAGTACTAATAGTATTCATTATTATTATTATTATTTTTTTTTTTTACTGAAATATATGAACATATCATAACTTAGTTCCTCTCTGCATCCCCTCAGATGGTCTCTGCTAACAAACAGCTGATTGAAAATGCAGATGGAGTGCAGGAGAAAATTGCACAAGTGCAAAAGGAAGGTGAGTAGATGTGTGGGGGGAGAAGATGAATCATTTTTGTCTTTTCTTTTCACTGAATGATTTGTCAGTTATGCCCCAGAGGATGCGTGAAAATCTTGAGAAACAATTCACAGATTTCTCAAATTTGCATTCAAAGTAGATCCTGTTATCTACAACACTCACAGTCCCCTGCCATTGGCTTTTATCCTCACAATACCATTCTCAAAGAATTTTTTTGAAAGGTATATTTCACAAAATCCACACAGTGCCCAGTGTTGATGAGTTACTTACTAACTAGTGATGCTATTAACTACATGTTCTTAGTGTAAGAGAGGGCCATTGCTTGGGTTCAAGCACTCTACTTGCTGGTGGCCCGTATTGTCACACCACCTTTCTTTCCACTAGTGATGGCCCTGTGCGAAAGTACTATTTTTAAAATAGCGTAGCCTTTCCAGTAACAAGCCACAAGCTTTTTTCCAAAGCACGTTTTTTTTGTAGCATGACAAACCACAATATCGTTATGTGATATTGTATTGGGCATGTAGCTTTATAACCAAGTTAGTCGACGCAGTATTTCAAGAATGTAACTTCAAGAAGTGATTTGTTTAAGTGACTCTTTTTATTCTCCCGGTATCATGTAAATAGACAAATCACAATTTAAATATTTACTTAAATGTTGCTTTTGATCACTATGGTTGCAACCCAGTTTTATAAACTGGGATGCGTTATACTTTTTCATTCTAAACTGGTATCCTATTTGACTTGTATAAAATTCTGTCTATATAAATGACTATATTGATTTTTAAAAAATGTAATGTTTTTGGGCTGAAAAATTACAACTCTTAGTAAATTATAATTATATTAAAATATAATAATAATAATAATAAATAATACATTTATTAGACAAATATAAAGAGATTTACTTAGCATGCGTTTAGTTACTGATTTTTTTAGCTTGGAATGTAGTACAGTGACTGCTTTTTCAAAATAGTATATTGATTATAGTTGAACTACTTAAATTTCTGATAGTTTGACAAGTTAGGTTACAGTTTCAGATTAGCCGATTAGATTAAATTATATGAACACTTACTATTGTTTCTACCTGTGGTTATACAGTTATTGGGACTAATATAAAATCATAATAAATGGATGACAATCTACAAACAGTGTAAGAGTATTAAGAAGTGTTGGCATTAGTGGCTAATGTTACCATGTAATTATTGCAGTATCTTATGGTATTTTGGAACTATGGTTACTGTGATCATTTATGTGGGATCACTGAAGACTTTATAGTTTAAATGGTTTCTGCAAGGACAAGAATATCCTCTCTCCGTTCCTAGCCTCATTATCTCTCACACACATATTATTTACCCCCCAATTACGCACATCTGAGGGACTTAGGTCAAAATACTGTGTTTTCATGTCCTTATGAGGGTATATTGATGAAATGAGTTAGAGCGAGCACAGACAACACAGCAGATTAGGAGTGAAAGGGCAACTGACAAAATTTATCCAGGGAAACACTATATTGCCTAACCATAGCATCCATTATTTGGCAGCTCTGTTCCTGCAGAAGCATGTTCACACACCATAAATGGCATTTTGAAAATCTCAAACCAGAACAAAAAAGATAAAATGACACATACGTTGCATATATGTTTGTTTTCTATGTCCTCTCAGGAATGGTGCTTCATGAAGACCTGCCCAGGTTAGGAGAAAAGGAAAATCTGAAAGGCCGAAAACAGAGTAAAGCTGTGGAAAGTTTCACTTGGAACATCACTGTGCTGAAGGTAAATACCGTGAGCGTTTCCCTCTCTCCCTCAAATAGCCTTGAATTTTTGGATGATGTTTTCGCTCTGCTGTTAGATGAAAGGGAGAAGGGCTTTTGTTGTTTTGAAATTCTATCTCCCAAATGTAAGTTGTTTGACCTTATAAAATACAGTGTGTGTGGCGGACTTTCAAAATGAAATGGCAAAAATCCTCTCTCAGGGTTTGGGGGACTTTTAGTTAAATGTAAATTCATGTTCCAATTCCATTTGATGTTTATGGCTTAAAAGATTATGCAACAACAACATTTGCCTCGCACTTGGGACTATAAACAATACCATAATGGTTATTCTGTATGTGTATATGTGAACATAACTATTTATTAAAACCAAGTCTCTTCAAAGTCGTTTAGCTATTATTAGTTAGTGTCAATACATTTTCCATGTCCTTTAAAGGGGACATACTTTTAGTTTAGTTTTTTCTTGAGGTCTTGTTCTAAAAATCTTCGTTTTCATGATCATTCCCCAATTTATCATTGACGTTTGTAACTTTACAGAATTATACAGGCTGATTTTTGCTGCTGTGACCTGAAGGCTTGTATGTGAAATAAACAGCATCAGCATTCAGCGCTTGCACAAAAAGTGATGGTGTGCTTTTGCGTTTAAAGTCATGATGAAGTGGAGGTAGCGACAGATCTTTTCTTCCATATAGTTATGTACATACGAGTCTGACAGATTATCGTAAAATTAGAAATCTGAGGCGGGAGTGGTTCTCTTCAGATCGACTGATTAAAACTTATGAGGTCTAAAATAAAATTAAACATTTACATGGATGAATAATTCACAATAAGATCTCTAACATGCATATTAGAAATGGGATTAATTTCCATTTCATGCTGACTTTAATATTAATTTTTAAACTTCATACTTCAGTGATGCTGCTTCTCGTCTCCTCCTTTTGCTTTAAACAACAGTTCATTAAACAAGAAGTTTAAATGAAATAACTCACATTCTAGACAAAATATTGTCAATCAGTGACTATTATTGCTTTGCCAATCGGAAATATTGCTAGGTGAAGCCAATATCAACAACCAAAAGTCGCGCACCTCTGAGCTAAACAACATTTTTTTCATTCCTGAATTAATCAGTGTTGTTGAACAAATCAATTTAGTGAATGATTCAGTAACTCACTCATAAAAACAGTCACTTGTTTCCTGAATAAATTAGACTGTCTGTAACAACAAATCAGATTCATGCACCAGAACTAACTATTGTATAACTTTATAACAAACCTGGTTCATATAATCCGTCTCTCTCTTTTTTAGGGTCAGTGTGACCTCCTGCGCAGTGCTAAGATGGATGCTTTGGATACGTTGAGGCAGCTGGCTTTGGCCTGTGAGGCATCCGGGCTGATCTTGACCTCTGACGGTCAGTACACCCCTCATGGCCTGTCCTCCAGACGCGGCAGTAGCCATGGCAATGGTCGCATCTGAGCCTCAGAGACACGCAGAGGGATTGAGAGAGCATTTATTCGTAGGTGAATGAATGGTTGAATGTTAGACAGAGAGATATATAGGTGAGAAGATGCAAGTAGAGACATTGGTCCTTTATTGCAACGGGTACTTGTTTTTAGCACAGCATTGTCCAGAAATGATTTGAGGACAAAATAAGGAATGTTCTTATCAAGATCTACTGAATGAAGGACGTAAGAGGAATTTAAGCGAATTCCTCAAATATCACAAACATAGATTTGGCTGGAATGAATATCGTTCCTGCAATATTTAAGAGGATTTTAGTGTTGAACTGTAGTTCACAGGCTAAAAATAGATAAACGTTCTTTCGAGCATTTTGGAAAAAAAGGATAAACCGAAAACTTAGTGGTTCCCCTAGTTCATGACTAAACCACCAAAGTGTGAGGTTTGTTTACTCAGGTTAGCACAAACACATCTCAGAAGCAATTTTTGGAACCTCCAGGGCTTTATCTCCCTCGTGTTGTCACTCAAACTGGTGACGTCCACCAGCAGGACTGCACTGTCTCTGCCCCTAAGAATAAGTATGGATGAGATGTATCTGGTGCCTCTCCGTTGGAGGAAACCATATCCTCATCTTCCATCTTCACCAGTGACACGGATCGTTTTTCAACTTATTAACAATGAACTCATGAAGGCTTTAAAAATACTGCTCATTGCTCCCTAACAGTGTTAACTGAGCCGGTTGCTCAATGGGACGACCTGTACCGATTACACCACATTTCCCTGTAATCCGGACAGAGCTCAGCACCTGGGATTGGAGCAATGTTTGTAACAAATCAGTAAATAACTGTACATTTTGTGTCAAAAGTGACTTTATTCACAACGTACATTCCTTTGCTTGAATGAATGAAGAAGAACGAAGACAAACTGAGTCCACTGGCAGGTTTTTTTTGTCATAACGAAGTTAAAAATGCTACTAAACATGGAGGTTTACTTCCGGATGTTTGATTAAAAAAAAAAAAGAAAAAAATATTATAAACTGCTTTAAGCACTGAGAGGACTAAAATAGATTTAAAAAAATCTTTACAACTTTCATTGTGTAACATTTGACAGTGTTGTGTGATAGATAAGGAAAATCCATCAGACACTTACAATAGACTAGGTTTTAAATTGTATTTCCGTGTTTTACTAACAGAAATTAGATATGTGAGATATATAAAAAAAATATATATATATAATTTTTCTTAGACATGTACAAGTGTCTGTGCATTGTGTGCGTATGTGAATGTATGTGTGCACGGGTGCTAATGTAAATGTGTATGTTTCAGTGGCACATGTTCTGAATGTGACCAATCTGGTGCCCGATCGATTCGCGCGCTGGTTTTTAAATGAAAACCTGACTGTTGGTTGATGTCAAACCTTTTATTTTAGAAGACCAAATGAGCAACAGTGAATGTGTGTGATAAACAAGAAAAGGCATAACATTTCCACACAAGCAGACTTCCTGTTGTCTTTTACTCTCATTTTAAACTACTTTGTACTCTTCTCTACTACTTTTATGCATTTAATTTTCTCTCTCCTTTATCCATGCCCTTGTTCTCTCTTTCTGACTGAGGGGTGAGCGTTCCACCACGCATGTCCTGTGACTGTTTGTTCGTGTACATGTCTGAACTGAATGTGTACTGACTCCTAAAGTGTTCCTTAAAAAAACGAATTGTTTGGTGAAGAGTGAAAAAACATTTTTGAATTAACAAGATAATTGTAGATAGTAATATCTTTAAGCTTCAAACATAGTTTGAACATAGTCCCCTTTATAATGTCAATGCGCGTACGTGCTTTTGTAACACGTAACCCTTGTTCCCCCGGCCCTTGGACCTGCACCTGTGGATATGTGTACCTGCAAAAGGGCCAAAATCGAAATAATGTATATCCATTTACAGTATTAGCTTTCCATTCCAGTTTAGATGGCGCTTGAGACCAATCAGATATGTGAAGTGAGTTGTCTCACTTTAGACATGTACAATTACTCTTATGAGCAATCTGACACAAATACAATGCGTCACTGTCCGTAAGAGTCCATGACAAGCAAAACGAACCCCATTGAGGTGCACTTTAAACTAAACAGAGCAATCCATTTGGACCGGTCTATGATTCCTGCAGTATTAGGTAGTGGTTAACATCTCAGACGGTGCAATATTACTCTGCTGTTTGACGTTAAACATAATGACTAGTCTAATGAGGAGCATTAATCCAGCTGTCTTAATTTCCCGTTTCTGCTTTTTTCCGTGTGTGGTTACCATGCGTTTGTTGTGTCTGCATTTCCTCTGACTCTTAACAATGAATATATTGTTTAAAATATTGTTTTGTCACATTCTTGTTAGCAGTTATTGTCCTTGTATAAATGGAGAGTATTTATTAAAGGTGACAAGCGTGCATTAAACAAAGTAAACTTCAAAGCAACGTGGCTTTTATTTTGAAATGATGGTTTGTATTTTATAACATTAACAAGCTGATGTAACACAGATGTGCCCCAGACTAAATAAAGCTATCTTTTACTGACTGCTGTCTTTTCTGTTACCCGTAACTGTTTTGTCTTATCAGTACTCCCGGAGCTCTTTAGTCATTTAATGACTTGTGTTTGGGATGCCTATCTGGACCACTTGACATTATTAGTAGGGAAACGGTAGCTACATCTATCAATAATGACCATGGAAAAATATCAGGATAAGCCAGCAGGGGGAGTTGTTTCCAGTCTTTAAAATCAGAGGATTCTTGTAGGCCTTTCTATTACAGGAGTTATATCCTGCCGAAAACCTATTGTGATTATTTATTAACACTATTTCAGATTTGTACCAGAGGCTTATTTTGACCTAATTGCGCATACCATCTATATGGAGATTTTAAGTACGTCAGAAATTGTGCTACTTGTGCATTTCAATGCACACAATTACATTTCCTAAGCAAAAAATATTTATCTTAATTCCTTCCAATTGAATTTAGATATTCCAATAACTAATTATATATATCTCAGGTAAATATTAAATGTTTTTGTTCATCTTGCTGAAAAAAAAACATGCCAATTAAGTTACTCTGCCACAAATTTTGCATTTATATTTATGAAATCTATTTCAGAGTAAAGTGTTATTGACCTCTGTTATTGTCAAATGTATCATCAGTCACCACAACACTGTATTTGACCTAAAGCCTTGTGCTTTTTTTAATTGGCAATGATATCCATAACTGAAATGAACTAATTTGAGTAGTGTGAATATGGTTAATGTTCAGTCTATAAGAAACAAATGTAAAACAATATATATGGTTCTTGTGCATCAAACCCCCTATTTTTGGATTTCATCACTCAAAAGGTAGTACCTAATAATTAAAGCTTACGTTTGCTTTTATGTAATTAAGTAGAAATGCATTTTTTTTCTCTTCACTTTTTTAAATTTGATACTTGGACTTTTTAATAAATACATTTTAGCTACTTAAGTTTTACCTTTGCAATTATGATGAATGAACTAAGATTAAAGCAAACTGATTAGTTTTGCCTGATTTTTTTTTTTAAATTATAGTTATTAATCTAAATCTGATTTCTCAGATAGGCTGGCTGCTATCAACTGGGAAGCACATTTTATCTTGTGCTGTTTCCTGTTGTTAGCAGAATTACCTCTTGGTGGAGACAGTGACAGAATAATGGTGTGAAATGAAAATCCACATCACTCTGGTAGGCTCCTCATTTAAAAGGCAAAAAACAATTTTAAAATTATAAGTTATTTCTGGAAAATATAAATTAAAAATATATATTTTTCCTTTTTTTAAATGTAAAAAAAAATGTTTATAGTTAATGCGTTTAGTGACTTTTTATTTATTTGTTTGTTTTTTGTCATGATTAAAAATCACTTTTTCATTTAAGCTGTCATAAAACCCAACATGGTTTGATTTCGACCCGCACATTGAGAATAAAGCCCGGCTGCTGAGTTTCTGCCGTTACACTAGGTTTTATAGACACACGTCCCACAGGAGCAGATGTAAGAAGATGTGACATTGTGCCAAGCGGACAGGTGAAATGACATGCTGACAGTCTCTAATGCAGCAAACATCTGTCTGTTTTTGGTTTGTGTCAAGAGCAGGCACAGATCTCCCCTCCGTTTCCCGCCTGAGGCCATGAGAGTCAGAGTGCTGCTATGAAGACCTTCTTCATTCCTAAAACACTTTTAAGACACTCTATATATAATGCCCACAGTGGGGTCAAAAGTGACCTTTATTTTTGAAAACAGCATTTTAGACCAACCCTGTTCCTGAAGGCACATCAACAGTAGCCTATACATTTTCAAACCTAACATTTCCTGATTCAACTCACCAGCTCATAGGCCTGAAATTGATGGGTCAGATAAGAGAGACATCTAAAATGTTTACTTGGTGTGCCACTGTGCCTCCAGGAAAAGGGTTGGGAAACACAGATTTTCGGTGTTTACTCAGATCTACAGAGAAGTTTATTTGTGCTTTATAATGTTGCAAACTATTTCTGAGAGGTGTAGTTTATATTGATGTACAGTAGCACAGTTGATTTAAACATCGAAAGTTTAAGTAACGCTGAATGTCTTTGGCACGACTTTTACTTAACAGCGGTGAGAGCAATCAAATCCTTGACGCAGCTAGCGTTAAAACAGCTAACCATTAGCAGCTGGAGCTCTTCGTGTTTTTGTCTAGATTCTCACAGCAAGTCACATCGCCGGGACGATTTTTTGCCAAAGGCGCTCACCAACGATGACGCTGTGCTTCCCAACGCTAATAGGGCCCTGTTAATTTTAGCCTGGCGTGCGCCTCAGAGGAGAGCCACTTTGAGTTTAATTACAGTCTTCCTGAGGCAGCAATTTCACTATGATTTTGGCGGAGAAGAGGGAAAAAAGCGCGAGAAATGATCACCTCTTAAAAGTGTCTAAATTGCATCTTATTTTTCCCCTCTTTTTAACCACAACAAAAGGGACAGGCACAATAGCGCGGCATGTTTCCTCCCAATCTAGCGCACTGTGACCAATTACCAACGCCATTATCTGTGCTGTATTAAAGATGGCACAGGAGGACTGATGAGGCGTGATTGAAAAGTTTGTCATATAAAGTTTCTTTCCAGCATTTTACATTTCCTCTCTGAGACTACGGCACATTATTAACTGCCTAGCTTTCCAACATATAGACTAGATCAGGTTCCTTTCAAAACTATCCTTTCAGTATGCTTTATGTAGGCCTACAATTGTACTGAATTCAAAAATGCACTCCTGTCCTCACTTCATGACATGTTTCAGGATTGGAATATCTGAAATTTACTAAGCATCTCACTACAATGAGTAATATCTAAACCCATTGTGATCTGGTTTTGAATGATCATTTTGAATAATCTGTCATGTGACAGGTTTGCTCAGAAACTCAAAATCTTAACAGAAAGATATGAAAAATGTATATATATTTCCTTATATACTATCGTAGGCCTATCTATTTGAGTTTAGACACTGTAGAGACATTCGATTATTTGCTTCTGATTTAATTTATATAAATCAAATACACTATGTGTGAAAGAAGAAAAGGGTCTTCAGATAAAAATTACTCTTAAAATCAGTTTTAGGGGAAGATGTCCTTTTTTTTACACTGATGCTACAAGTCGTTAAATATTGATAACCTTCACCTCACGACCGGATTGAATCAGAGTTGAACTCGAGGACCGGATCAGTCTGATTCATGAACAAATCATTTAGACCATTTTTGTAAAGCAAGTCAATTGATTAATTAAAAAGATCTGTCTCATAAGAATGATTCATTCACAAATCTGACAATGTCAGGACTTAAAGCAGATGTCAAGATTTCCAACGAGTAGCTTTACTTTTTATTTGTTTCACACAAAGTTATTGTACGGTATGTCTTCAGAAAACTTGCAATAAATAGCGTATTGCATATGGATACTTTTGGCTTTAAAAGCTTCAGTCAATGTTGATTGTAATTGCATATGAAACGGTCTTCAAAATTTATTTTCTGACAAAAGTCATGCGGGTTTGGTAGAGCATGATTTTCACAGAATTTTCATTTTTGGATGAACTGTCTCTTTCATAGAGATTTGTTTATTTTTCAATTTAATTATGCAGACTTTGCATGGTTAAAATGGCTATTTCAAACATAAATACAATATTTATATATATGAAAATACATTATAGTAACATACAGAAATATATAGATAATTTAGTCCTAGTCTATTCTTGTACGAAATCAAGCCACATTCTGTATTACTTTATAGTGAAGTTGAGAGCTGACTGATGGGTCAAGCTCTGACCTTCATAAAACAGCAGTCAGATTTAAAGAGCTTCATTTCCTCCCTCAGCTTTTAAAGAGAGACAATGCCTGATGATCGGAAATCATTGCCTATTGTTTAAGCATACGGCAGAGTTGAGTTGTTTGGTATGTGTAATTGTCTCTCGGTATCATATGTGTGATAGTGGACTGAGCACCACCCCCTACTGATGAGAGGATACCTGTGCAATCAGACGACACACTGAGAGCCATTGTATCATAATCACTTTCATTCACACACTTTAGCTTTCATCCTCATGATTCATTATCATCCTGTCAAAGTCATTTACCTTTTCTTCTTTTCTGGCCCTTCACTTATGTTACCTCTCAAGGGTCTCAGTTACTCTGTTGTTGTTTCTTCTCTTCTCTTCTCTTCCCACTCCCTTTCCTTCTCTTCTCTTCCCACTCCCTTTCCTTACCTTCCCTTCTCTTCTCTTCCCACTCTCTTCCCTTCCATTCCCACTCCCTTTCCTTATTTTCCCTTCTCTTCCCACTCCCTTTCCTTATTTTCCCTTCCCTTCTCTTCCCACTCTCTTCCCTTCCCTTCCCTTCTCTTCCCTTCCTTTCCTTGCCATAATAATAATAATATATTTTATTTATAACGCACTTTTCATTCCGTAGAATCCCAAAGTGCTACACAGGAGAACGACAGTAACTAAAAAATAATAAAAACAATCAAAAAACAATCTTCTACCCTTCCATTCCCTTCCCACTCCCTTCCTTTTCCTTCCCACTCTCTTCCATTTCCTTCATTTCCCTTCCCTTCCCACCCCTTCCCACTCTCTGCCCTTCCCTTCCCTTCCCACTCTTTGCCCTTCCTTTCCCTTTCCTTCCCTTCCCACTCTCTGCCATTTCCTTCCCTTTTCCACTCTCTTCCCTTCCATTTCCTTCCCTATTTGTCTTGTTTCATCTCTTATCTCTTCTTTTGTTTAATTTTTTTCTCTTTTTGTCTCTTCTCATTTAAACTCTTCTCTTCTTTCATCTCATCTCTTTTCTTCTTGTTTTGTCTTGTCTCTTCTCGTCTAGTGTCTTCTCTCCTCCTGTTTCTCCGCTTCCCTTCTCTTCTTTTCCCATCTCATATCCACTTATCTCCCCTTCTCACTTCTGGTCTCTTAAAGCTCATCTGTTCTGTCCTTCCAGCTTGTTTTGTCTAATCTCTTCTCGGCTGTTTGCCACTCTTCTCTCTTCTCTTGTCTCTTCTCTTCTCCTTTTCTCCATACCATTGCCAGTTCTCCTTCCCTCCTCTGCGTAGTACTGTCTTTTCTTGCTCTTTTGCATCTCAGCATCACTTGCTGGGATAAAGAAGAAGCCTGTGTGATTAACACACAATGCCTTTCTGCCATTTATCTTTCATCATTATGGTGACTCCTCAACGTTCTTTCTTCCCCGCTACATCTCTTATAGCACGGGAGTTGTTAATGGCCCGCGTTGCTTCAATTGGTTTCTAAATGCTTATGAGCGAGGGTCCAACTGTGCGCTTAATGAACAGGTATGACTGGGTAATTACAGCAATCTCACCCCCCCCAAACACACACACACACACACACACACCACACACACACACACACACACACACACACACACACACACACAACACACACACACACACACACACACACACACACACGCGCTAGCCTGGAACACACAAAGCCCAACAGGACTGAGGAATCAGGCCCTGCAGGAGTCTGCAGAGGCGGAAAGAAAGGGCAGGAATATAGAGAGAAACTGAACAGGAAAACAAAGGAGACTGAACGGAGAGATTTAAATGTAGTAACTGGCTATTATCGGTCATTTAGATAAATGCTCAAGACACTGGAGAGTGTAAATGCTGGAGATGCATTTGGTACACAAGTGTGTTCATGCTAGAGATAAAATATGGACACTTCACTAAAACGTTTGAATTGTACAGATCCTGAGCATTTTTGAGATAAAAATAACTTTTTGTGTATGTTCTTAGCAAAAAAGAAGTATTAAAACTTTGGTGTCTAACTCATCCCGCACCATTTGTGAAAACTTCACACTCTCTTCTCCGAAACATCTCTCCATTTCAGTGGGTCCCTTCTGTTCTCCCTCCATCTGTTTTCTCCTGTCTGTCTTCAGGCAATGTGTGTTCTGTTTCCTACGGCCGTTTGTCTCAACCACAACAGCCACTGTGCACACACGCCCCAACCAGGGACATTTATCATGGGTTTTTATGGAGAGAAGACAAGTGATTTACTCAGGGATGGGGTAGAGATCCCATTAGTGTGTCAAAGTCCACTAAGAAAGAGAAGGAGGAGAGAGAAAAAGTGTTAGAAATGGAGAACACCTTGAAATGTGTGCAAATAGCAGAGCCATTTTACATTTGTTTAACGTGCCATTTCAGAAAAATAGAGGCAGACATACAGGCAACAGAGAGAGAGAGAGTCCGAAAACTGCGGCAGTGATGGGGCTAAGAGTGGGGCGACACATTGCCAGATGCCTTTTTCTAAATGAACGAAGTCCTCGAAGGGGCGTTGGGCATCTTGTTCTCGCCAGTCCCTGAGGATGCAATCACGGTGCGCTACTGTCTGCAGGGAGAGCAAGGAGAGTTAAAGGGGCTCGGCGGAGGGTGTCTGTTCTGTATGAGCCCCTGGTTTGACACGGCCAGGCAGCTGGTTAATTCATTAAACCCAGGCTCTAATATAAACAGCCATTCATTTCACTCTCTGACAGTGTGCCGTCTGGACAATGTGAAGCACCCAAATATAACTGCCATACTGTGTTTATGTGTGTGTGTGTGTGTGTGTTCAGGGGGGAAATATGAATGTTTATGTGTACATGATGTTGTATCGGAGCAGTCAGCGAATACATGGGAGAGGGGCCAGCCAGCACTTTTCGTTCTAAACACAGGACGTTTTGAGAGACGCAGGGAAAGGTTCGGCTAATTGGCACGGCTTACTGCATTGCTATGGCATTTCCCTGTACAATGCAATGGAACCGCAGATCTGTATGTAGGTATAAGCACTTTGACATGTTTCTATAATGCAGACAGATATTTTGAAATAAATGAGGCCCTTTTGCATGTTTTTGTAAATAGATGTTAACTTTTGGCAGACAAATGTAATAATTACAAAAGAGATTAGTTATAAATTATACATTTATGATTTGTTTTTTAAATTCCTAATATTTTATTATATGATAAATAATAATTAAACATTTATCATTTAAATATCAATTAATAATAATAATTATAAATGTATACATTATCATTAAAAATCATTGATTTTTCTTCATGGTTTGTACATCATGAGGAAAATGGGTAACTTAACAATAAGGTCTCGTTAGTGAACATTAGTTAAAGCATTAACATTAACTAACAAAAGAAAATACATTTATTTATATACAGGATTCATTCATTTTTGTTAACAAATGCTACTGTTCATTGTTAGTTAGCTGAGGTCCACAAAATAATTTTACATTTTACTTTACAACAAGGTTTCAATTGTTAAAGGGTACCTATTATGGCATTTAAAATGTTCCTAATAATGTTCTGGGAGTCCCCAACAACAGTTTTACATGCATGCAATGACAAAAAACACTTTTGTTGTCTTATAATATGCATTTATTTTTACCTGATTTGCTCACCGACTCCCTAATGATTCGTTTGACGACTCATTTGTCCAAACCCCTCCTTTGCGTGACGCTACTCTGCGGTGATTGTTCAGATGACGCAGTCAGTTATATTTTGCGTTAGGCCAAAGCTTAAACATATCGATAAAGCACATCAGTACTACAATACGCTTCACATAATTTCACATATTTCAAAAAAACAAAAAAATGACATTGGAGACCTAGAAGCTGCTGAGCGTAACTCTCACTCTCACACACACACACGCACGCACGCACACACACACCACACCACACACACACACACACACACACACACACACACACACACACACCACACACACACACACACACACACACACACACACACACACACACACACACACACACACACACACACATAAAAGCAACAATTATTAATAGTACTTACAGGTTGTGATTCGGAGGAGGAAGCTGATCTAAATAAACTTGGTATTGAACCTTCCTATATCAGGCGACTCGCGAATCCACACTTGAAAGCATTTGTGTTTGCGAAGCGATCGTCATTAAAATAACGCGAACACAGCTCAAGGTGGCTATACTTGTGTGGTATAGTTGTAAATATAAACTCTAGCCACTGAGTCTTCACATGCTTGTCCCTGGGCAGTGAAAAAAAAAGTTTGCTTTTGATTCGCACTTCAGAACAGAGTCTCGTAGACATGTTGTTGTCAGGTTTCTCTGTTTGCTCGGCGCGCGCACTGAGTGGGCGTGTCGAATTTAAATAACTTGTACAAGTGACGTACGAAAGCTAGAGAGAAAGCATCGTTTGTCTATCGATTCATATCAGCGACTCAGAGTCGACTCTTACTTTTGAGAGACAATAACTTTGTATACGGTGAACTTTCATATTTAAAAATTTGCAGGATGTTTTTGTTCACTTAGATCTATGTTACACACTACATGAAAGGTAATTTTCAAAATTCCATGATAGGTACCCTTTAACATTAGTTACCAACAATACTAAGAATGAACTTACTTTTTTTATTTTTATTTATATAGCACACATAATACAACAGAGGTTGCCCAAGGTGCTTCACAAACAGGGAAAATAAAACAATTTAAAATAATTTACCAACAATAACATACAATTACATACAGACTAACAATAACTAAAAAGATAAAACAAGAAACAAAATACAAACTATGTCTCTTTCACACATAAAAGCCAAGCTACTTTAGACTGACCCCCATGCTACATCTAATAAATAGGTTTTTAGCAACGACTTGAATACGGCCAGCGACTTTGCTGATCTGATAGAGTGCGGGAGGTTATTCCAAAGTGTAGGACCGACTATAGAAAACGCTCTGTCACCTTTACGTCTCAAATTTGTTCTTACAGTCACAAGGAGATTTAAATTTTCTGATCTCAAAGACCTGGAAGGAATGTATACGGACACCAACTCAGAAAGATATGGTGGTGCTAAGTTATGTAGTGCTTTAAAAACCAAAACGATGATCTTGTACTGCACTCTCAACTCGACTGGCAGCCAATTTAAACATCTCAATAAAGGTGTAACATGATCCGTTTTCTTCGCTGACATAATCAATCTGGCTTCACAGACTGCTGAAGACTTCTGCATTTATAGGTGGTTTGCAGTCACGTGATTGTGTTGACGCGCGAAATTCAGATGGAGGGCAGGAAATGAAGAGCGCAATGGACGAGATGGAGGAAAGTCTGTACTGTACTACTTTAGACGCTATTAGAAGAGAAATATATAAACAAAAAATCGAAACATATGTTGGACGTGATCCTTACGTTATGAAGAGGAGCGATTTTCAACTGAATTAAGAGATTTGCCTGCCATCGGGCCGGTAGATTTCAGCAACTACCTCGTCTTACAGACATACTTTGACTTTACAAAGTTCGGAAACTGGTACGTTACACAAACAGCCACATTAAGTATATTTAAACACCTGAATAATGTAATAAGCCACATAAATAATGTATTAACTCACATTTGACGAAGTGATCACTGCACACACACTCACGGGCATTTTCCCATTCGGCTCCTCTCGACCGCAGACGTAGGTTTGCAAGGCATTTTCCCCGGTGTTTTTCTGTCAATTTCTTGTATTTCCCCCCCTTATGAAACAACTTTTGGCACACGATAAAAACTCCTCGTGGTTTGATCGATTTGAGCAACCATAAACGACGCAAAACATAGGCATTTTAAGTTTGTTATAGTGCTTCCTATATATAGAAAATCACTTCCTGCCCTCCATCTGCATTTCGCGCCATGGCAATGCAGTGGCGTGACGTCACATGAAAACAAGCTATTAAAGGGTACCTATCATGGAATTTTGAAAATTACCTTTCATGTAGTGTGTATCATAGATCTAAGTGAACAAAAACATCCTGCAAAGTTTTAAATATGAAAGTTCACCGTATACAAAGTTATTGTCTCTCAAAAGTAAGAGTTGACTCTGAGTCGCTGATATGAACCGATAGACAAACGATGCTTTCTCTCTAACTTTCGTACGTCACTTGTACAAGTTATTTGAATTCGACACGCCCACTCAGTGCGCGCGCCGAGCAGACAGAGAAACCTGACAACAACATGTCGACGAGACTCTGTTCTGAAGTGCGAATCAAAAGCAAACTTTTTTTTTCACTGCCCAGCGACAAGCATGAGAAGACTCAGTGGCTAGAGTTTATATTTACAACTGTACCACACAAGTATAGCCACCTTGAGCTGTGTTCGCGTTATTTTAATGACGATCGCTTCACAAACACAAATGCTTTCAAGTGTGGATTCGCGAGTCGGCTGATATAGGAAGGTTCAATACCAAGTTTATTTAGATCAGCTTCCTCCTCCGAATCACAACCTGTAAGTACTATTAATAATTGTTGCTTTTATGTGCGTGCGTGCGTGTGTGTGTGAGAGAGTGAGAGTTACGCTCAGCAGCTTCTAGGTCTCCAATGTCATTTTTTTTGTTTTTTGAAATATGTGAAATTATGTGAAGCGTATTGTAGTACTGCAGTCCTTTTCAATATGTTTAAGCTTTGGGCTAACGCAAAATATAACTGACTGCGTCATCTGACCAATCACCGCCGATTAGCGTCACGCAAAGGAGGGGTTTGGACAAATGAGTCGTCAAACGAATCATTAGGGAGTCGGTGAGCAAATCAGGTAAAAATAAATGCATATTATAAGACAACAAAAGTGTTTTTTGTCATTGCATGCATGTAAAACTGTTGTTGGGGACTCCCAGAACATTATTAGGAACATTTTAAATGCCATAATAGGTACCCTTTAATCTTAGTTAATATTAGCATTTGCTAATACATTTTTTAAAAATCAAAAGTTTTTTAACATTAGTTAACTAACTCTGTGAACTAACATGAACAACTGTACTTTTATTAACTAACATTAATAAATGTTTTAAAAATATATATTGTTCACTGTTGTCAATTTAGAGTTTTCAAAAATAAGACCGTATTATTGTAAACTGTTACCAATATTAATAACAAAGACAACTTTTGAAATTAATATTAAGATAAATAAATGCTTTATATGTGTCGTTTCATTGTTAGTTCGTTTTAACTAATGAATGAACTAATATTAACAAAATTTAGCCTTATTGTAAAGTGTTACCATAAAATGAAAGGCCAAATTGGATGCATTGCATTGTGGGAGACTGTAATTTGTGCATTCTGCAGTGTATACTGCACACTTTTGCAAAGGTAGCAGTTTGGCTATTCTATGCATACAGAAATCAGTGCACATACATACAGTAAATGAGTACAGAGTACAGTACATACTGGAGATACAGTATAATACTATGCTATACACAGGCATAGTGATGTGAACATTCGACTTGATAAATATCATATCATTCAACTACAGTTACAATTATCATAATTGTTTTTATTTGGTTTTTTATTTGGTTTTATTTAGGTTTTTCTGAGCTGTGGCTAACAAAATTCAAGACTAAGACCGGAATTGTGTTTTAGTTTAATTTAGCATTTTTATTGACGTAAAGGTCATTTGTTGAATATTAGTTTTAGAATGCCTATTTGTTGTGGCGTACAGAAACATCACACACACACACACACACACACACACACACACACACACACACACACACACACACACACACACACACACACACACACACACACACACACACACACACACACACACACACAAACACACACACACACACACGTCTGAACATAGACACAGGCACTGGGGAGTGAATGACAGAGGCCTCCTGCTGTGCCCACACTGTGTTGAATTGTTTAGTAGATCACTCTCTCCTACTGGAGCTTTTAGCTCCATGTCTCCATTTCACCTTACAAAGATTGAGAGACGAGAGAGAAAAAAAAAAACAATTGTGGAAAGAGGCTCGCTTATGTGTTCTTAAGGCAAAATGAGAGTGATTTTAAAAATGGGAGGACAAACAAGTGCTTAAAAAACTGGAAAGCCGAACACTTCTCAGCTGTTTCGCTCTTGGCATCTTTTGCGATCTTCAAATTGGCAACTGCATATTCATTACAAATTGTCTGTGAATCATTTTTGAGGACTCACATAGGAAATAATTGTTTTCCTACCTAAATTGTTTCTCCCAGACAGAAATGAGATTAAGGGAAGAACAAATAGAGACTTAGTCACTTCCTTTGGAAGGAATATATCTCCTCAAGAGTTACAGAATAGATATGTTATAATATAATATTCCGCAATAATATTATAGTCCTTGTCAAAAATCTGAAAAATTGGAGACAATATGAGATACTAGGAACTCATGTCATTAATTTTGAATGCAGCTCTGAGGTTATTAGTGAGTCATTTTGTTGTCAGCACATGCACAAACATTGAAGCTCAGGTGCGAGTGTATCCCTTCCCTGGACTGACTGGTTTGGGTTGCGAGCAGACGGAGTGTCTGGTGTTAAGGAGCACTGCCTCGTGTGGTTAGCCTGCTAAACACTGGCTTTTCATGCCTGTCATTACCTCTCCACCGTTCTCCTCTCTTCATCCCTCAGACGTCTGCATTCTCCCTCTCTCCTCACTGTCACATGCACCGGCCCTGCATTCCACGGTACGAAGGGCAAAATAAGTGGCGGGTTGAACAAACACAACACCAGCCATTAATGGTTGCAGTCAACAGTCTGTACAGAGACAAATGACTGGGCCGGACCCAGGCAGTGGCCCTTTGACCTCCTTCTCCCACCATCTATTGTTTCTCATCTCATTGGAATCCATTAATTTACCCATTCTTGTCTCTCAAAAATTAATTTCTGGGTTAAATACCACAGAAAATAATTTTCAGTTTGAAAAAAGGTGGGTCATTTAGAATATTTAAACATACATATTTAGAATATAGGCTATGGGCTCCTTGCACGTAACTACTTCCTTACCGGAAATGCGGCCTCGTCTTTTCCGGCGCTATTCTACACTATGAGATGAGATGTTTACAAAAGTTGCCGAAACTTACAATAACGGACGTATATCGCCTTTGTAAGTCCTCCTCCAAATCACCTACCAGCACATTAGAGAGAATGGCTTTAAAATGTATGCCTCTTCATATATCCACGGATATGAAGGTAAGTCTATATATCTCAAACTTTATGGCTTACGTTAGTTTGCTAGCTTACATTAGGCTAATAAACAACCCCAGGCTGACAGAATATGCGTGTTATAATGCTGTACTGTTTTCTAGTATTAGGCGGAAAATGTCTACGTTGTGTCTGTACGCCTTCAAACAGGAAGAGAGCGAGCCGTATTTACCCGTTGCGGATATGACGTCAGGTTGCTATGTGCAAGGAGCCCATTGGATGAGATATTAAAGTCTTTAACGTTTTTAAGATGGAAACTATATTAGTTAGACTCTATGTAACTTTTTTTATGTTCAAAATTAACAATTTAAAGTAACACTATGTAACTTTTGCTCTCGGGGTCCCCCTACAGTTGGGAAACAGTATTGTCTTCTACTACTGTCGTAAAATTTGTCATGGTTACACGTGCATTTGTTTACAAGCCGATAACCCCGAACTCTGCAGAAGGAGTTCTCACTTCTTGGGCAGACTGCCTGAGTTGCGTGTGAAATGTCTTCATCCCAGGTACAGTGGCATATATTTCAGCATGTCCCATATGAATATAATTTCATGGGTTTTATTTTTTTCAAACGCCAAAAGATCACGTAGCTCACGTTACAAGCCAGCGTCATTATCAGCCTATTGGCGATTGTTTAACAGAATGGATATGCTAATTCAATTCAATGTTTAGGTAATATCCATATATTGTCAATATTACAATATCAAGCTACCATAGATGAATCTGCAAATTTGAAAAATCGATTTGCATTATATAGCCCAAGGGAGACACTTTCACCAGAAAAATAAATAAACAAACATGACTATCAGCCTGCAGACATTAGGATAGTTATCCTAAAAGATGATTTTGTCCGTCTAATCATGTATTATTTACTTGCAAGAATGTTGGAACAGCATCGGTCGGGCACCCCTCCTCCTCCTTTGGCTCACGCCAGCGAGCGAACGCTGGACCAATATTGATCCTCATCCGGCCTTTGATTTCGTCACTCTCCCTTTTTCTCTTTCTTCTAGTCTCTGACAAAGCCTTTGCCTTCTTCATTTTAGTTGCTGCTTGACAACAACACGGCAAACAAACGCTATTTGGGCTCTCACGTTAGCATTTGAGGAAGTGGGGGGTGAAGGGGGAAGTAGGTGCGGTAAAGCAGTCGAATTTTGTAGTTCTTTTTGTGCTCGGGTTAGTACTACCCGAACCCCGAAGTTACGCAGAGCCAGTAAAAGCGATACAGACACTGTCATGGCTATGGCAGAGAGCCCTGTCAGGCTAATAGACAAAGGCTATTGTAAGTCGATGTACCATCACAAGGGTTTTGGAAATATATTATGAAGGTTGAAAAACTACATAGTGTTGCTTTAAATAATACATCAATACATCATAATTTCTTCTTCCAAAACGTCTTTTTGTCTTACCTTGATTCACAATTATATTTTAGACCTGACAGGATCGTTTTTGTGGAAGATTCGCGTAGATGCGTCACTCACTTGCCTGTGCGTGACTGGTCATATCTGTAAATGAAAAGGCCTGTTCGACTTAATCTAACACAGCGCGGAGCAGTCCAGTGCATGCCAGTTCGAAAATTGTGTCGGACTTGAGACAGCGCCGACTCCACGTGACAATGCCATCTACGGCGAGAGCGATTCCAGCAGCCGGAGTCTGTGCAGCTTCTCCAGAGCGCCTGCACGAGCTCTGATGACGACATCGCAGTTTCATGATTACCCGATACACCGCATCATTCCGCATGACAACGATCATGTTTGTTTGGTGTTTATTCGAAAATCTTCCTTTCCACTAATGCTCACATCTGTTTTGTATAACAGGCTATAAAAAGCTATTTCCATGTAGCCGCGATGTTAGGCTATATTGTGTCAAAATAAAACGGATAAAGAAACGCAAACACCACGTGAGCGAACCATACACTGTGGACATTGCGGGAAGCAGAAAGTGTCCGACTTCACGTCTCCGTTTTCAGCTCCTCGCCTGCACACGGCAGCTCTCGCCGATCACATGCTACTTTGCTGGCTACTTTGACACATGGCGTGGGAGAAGTGAAGGAGCGAAAAAGGTTGAGACGGAACACATTAAATCTCGAACCTCTGGGAAATCACCCGTTTAAAGAAAAAAATGCCCCAGCTACCGAACAGAGATTCTGCTGGCAAAAAGAGAACGCGACATAACTCGTAACACGAGAACCTACACTGGCTTGGCTGTTGAAATGTTGTAAAAGCGACGCAGAGATGGAGTTTTTATTACTCAACAGATGTAGCTCTATAACAGATTTCATTGGGGTATCTATTGTAAAGAGTAATTTTATTATGGTGACATATCTGTGCTACAATTTATTTTCAAGGAAGTACCGTGTCTATAGCTACATGTCTTCAGCTGGTCTTTATATCTAAATTGGTTACATAGTGAATGTTTTATGAGCAGTAGGTTGACCACATTTATCCACACAGTCCTGCATAGCCGAAGCACAACCAAAACAATGTTCTTTCGCAAAATGCAGTTTTGTTTTTTAACCGAAGGGCCAAAGGTTACATATATAGCCTATATATATATATATATATATATATAATATATATATATATATATATATATATATATATATATATATATATATATATATATATATATATATATATATATTATATATATTTTTTTTTGCTAAAACCTAAAGGATCATGTAGTGAATTTAAATGACGTTTATAATTTTGATTTTTTGCAGATGCTGTCAAGTTTGTCATGTCCCCAGGGGCTGTGCAGTAATAACATGAAGAACTGGTAAGTATTTAAAGAATTTTTTTTTCTTTAATCACCTCTCTCAAAATGCAAAAAACAACACATTTTCTTGCCATCTTGCTTTTAAATCGTTAGTGTCCAGTGGTGAGGAGCAGATCCAGCATTTTCTTCCTATGGAAGCTCATGGGCAGTGCACTGTACACCGGTATCACCGTCGATCGCAGCAAGCCTACTCCTCAGTAAGTATTAATTGTATAACTTGATTTAATTTTATGATTTTGTGCTATTAACATGTTTGACTTGAATCCACTTGAATAAAAGGCAGAACACAAAATATCACAATGAACCTCAAATAAACATCATGTGGTAAGGTACTCTCAATCCCTCACTGAACATTGTTTAACTTTAGCTCTTTATTTACTATTAAATCATAGGTTGTAAATAACAAATAATTAATAAATAAAAATATGTTATTTAAATTATGAATACTTCCATAAATTACACAAACACAAGCATGCTCATTGTTTAAAACTTTAAGGTTCTGCATAACAGGAATGTCCCATATACAGAAGTGCACTTACAGTACAAGAAAGTAAATGGGGCAACCATTGTACGCAACATGCTTTCATTGTAAATGAATGCATAGTTGTAGATAGTGCTTTACTTGCATTTAATGTGAAATATGGCTTTATAGTGCATGTATTCCCAGACCCTGTCCAGGCTTTTTCGGTTATAAATCAAGTTGTTTATCTGTTTAGATTGTCCATTTAATCACTGTGTGTGTTGTTTGGCTGAGACAGACACCTTTCTTAGCAGATTCTTGACAACAGTTTGACCACCAACGGCGCTGAGCTCTGGTCTTAATGCTTAGCCAGTCAGCCATACGAGCAGTGTGTGTGTGCGGCGCACATATTCACGTGTTAGCGACTGCGTGTGGGGTCGCCAGTTCACCGTGCACCATCACCCTGATGGCTTCTGACACGGGCCTCCTCACTCCTAGCTCACTTCTGCTGCCCCAAATAGAGGATGAAAGCTCTGCCCTTTCTCCGTTCCTCTCTCCCTCCCTCCCCTTGCTTCTGTCTCCAATATGTTTATCTTATCATCAGAGCTCTTTATTGGTAAATAAGGGTAGGCTGCCCGGCTGGTCTCTCCCGACGTTAACCGCCGCTGATGTGCCGGTGTAACCATAGTACCCAGTGTTTAGGCTATTAGAGCTGGCTATTTACAATCTGAAGTTTCCTATTGATTATGTCTGCCTTGAATTCTGTTTACCCGGGAAATAAACAACACATGTGCGTCTTCCTCTCTCTCTTTTTCTGTCTATCTTTCTTGCTTTACCACTGTTTTCTTATTTTTTTGTCTCTATACCATTTCTTTCAGTGGCCATCCTTTGAATTCTTTCTGCCTTTGAGTTGTGGTTATAGGACAGTTTGTGAGTCCCTATGTTTTACACAAAACGAACATAGTGATCCTTAAAGGAATATTCCAGTTTCAGTACAACTTTAACTCAATCAACAGCATTTGTATTATAATGGTAAGAATTACATTACCGTTCAAAAGTTTGGGCTTGTTAAGAGGTTTTTATTGTTTTTGAAAGGAGCCCTTTATGCTTAACAAGGCATGTATTGTTACAGTTACAATATCACCGTTTTAATATATTTTTCAGCGGCCATTATTCCAATATACAGTATCACATGGTCCTTTAGAAATCATTCTAATATGTTAATTTGGTGCTCAAGAAACATTTCTTATTATTAGCATCAATTTTGTCCTGCTTATTATTTTTGTGGAAACCGTGATACATTTTCTCACTGACTCCAAACTTTTGAGCGGTAGTGTTATTTCCACTTTGTTATTTTTTTTTTAAATACAAGTGGAAATTGTGTAATTTATGTATGGTAACACTTTAGTTTAGTGTCCAATTTTCACTGCCAACTGCCTTATTAGCATGCGTATTAGGATATTGGTATAGGATACTACTATATTAGTTCTTATAAAACACATATTAAGGCCTTATTCTGCATGATCATATTTTACATCCCTCAATCCTACCCAATTCCTGAACTTAACAACTACTTTACTAACTATTAATAAGCAGTAATTAGGAGTTTATTGAGGCAAAAGTCGTAGTTATAGTATAGTTATAGTATAGTTATAGTATATAAATAATGTCCCTTTTTTAAGTAAATGAGAGATAATAAATGTTTGCTACAAATGCTGTCGATAACTTGTATTGAACCAGAAATAGTCATCTCATTTGACAAATAAGCATACTTTACCCATACTTTGACCCAGTTGGACTGCAATGAAAAGTAGAAAGTAGACATGGAGAAAATGTCACCACTGGAGAGAGAATACATCAACAACAAACAAACACAAACCCAAACAAACAAACAAACAAACAAACAGTCACTTACATTTCCTTTAATGCATTTGGATTCCTATATGCATGTACTGCTTTCAAACAGACCCACACACATACCTGCTTCCACTCAGCCTGCCTCCTCTCATTGGTAACAGAACCCTTCGTTAGAGGGGTTAAGGCCTATGGATGTGTCATTCGTTCCATCCCTCTCTTTTCCCCTTCCCTGATCACACAGATAGAGATGCAGATAAGAAAGCAGTCCATGTTCAAATGTTTGTGTAGCGCTGCACGCCACACTGCTCACACCAGTGTCTCATTCAAAAAGACTGCATTAACCCACTCTGTTCTACCCAATCCCATGTGTCTTAATCAGACACTCTGAGTTAACCCGTTGTGCACCACAGCAGAACGTTCCAGGCCTGATCTTAAACTATATGGTATGTTAGGAGAAGGTTGGATTATGTTATATACTTGATTTATCAGGCTGGGACATCTTTCTCCGATTTGATCCTTGAGTCTCTGCAAGGAAGCATATTAACCATTACTGTCCTTTCAACCTTAATGTGCTCCTCCAAAAGACTGACACAGACCTCTAATGAAAAGGCAATGTGAGCAGCTGACTGAGAGCAGCTTATGTTTGTTCTGCCTGTGACCATTATTTGGAGCTATGTGGTGACCTCACATGGCTGGCACCGCCGTCATGCTAATAAAGCTTTTCTTGATTTGAATCAGACTGACACTGGAGAAAGGGAGTGGACCACAAGAACCAAAAAAATCAACAACCCTGCACCGGGCACTGGCACAATCTTTTACAAATTCAAACACTAATAGTGTGTTTATGCTTATACACAAGGTTACAGTGTATATTCCGTTGTTAGTGCTTATTGTTTAAGCCAGCATGGGATTCCACAAGGCTCTGTATGTGGACCTCTTGTTTTGTCCTTGAATGCATGGATACACTGTTCTCTGCTTATGTATGACTACATGCACAAATATTTGTATAACAGCACTTTGCTATTACCTTTGTATAGCAGAATGTCTTGACGTGAATAATATTACCACTAGATCCCGTCTTCTTTTGATCCTCATCTTTGCCACCCCGTTGGAAGTCTTTAATTTCTGTGCTGCACACTTCAGAGAAAGCTTGCCTGTTTACAAGTTCAAGGCTCTAGTTTATCTTAACCAAGAAAGACAATAGTAATTATATGTGTGAAGTGAATTGTGTGTTTGTATTGGGCTGATGGTGGGTGGATGGGGAGCGCTGTAATCTTAGCAAACTGAGTACACAACAGCATAAACAGCAAACAGATGAGATCTCGTTTGGTTTATCAAAGCCTCACATCCAAGTCTTTGAGGAGTTACGTGGTCTGGATCAGTCAGTGCTATTTATTATGGCTGTGTTTTTTGTAACCTCTAGAGGGAACTAGAGACTTAGCTAAAGGATACTTTACAAAACATTAACAACGTCAGTACTGTATGGTGGAGTATTTAATACTAATATGCATATGTGTGTGCTGCCATTTATATTTCACACACACACACACACACACACACACACACACACACACACACACACACACACACACACACACACACACACACACACACACACACACACACACACACACACACACACACACACACACACACACACACACACTTAAAATATATGTAATTGATCACATTATATATTATGAAATTAAGTAATATATATAATTTGTCTATACTTTTTATATACATTTTACATTTATTATAATTTACAATTATTAAGTAGTAATATTATTATTTATATTTTGCATTTGGATCATTCCGAAATTATGATGGATAACATCATAATTCTATTCTAAAAATACTAAGAATCTCAACAAAAAATTTAATTTAAGTTGTTGATTATATAATTTGTGGGAATGAAAAAAATCACTAGTGGTCTCAGACTTTTGGACTCTACTGTGTATATTCAAGCAGGTTGGGTTTGGGTTGAGCGTTTATGAATTTGTCCTTGGTTTGGACACGGACTCAACATGGACATGAAGATGTAGAGGTGCATGCAAATTTGTGTGGGTTACAGACTGTGTGTGTGTGTGTCTGCGGCTATTTTTACTGGCAGAGCATGAGGTGTTGTACTGTGAAGGATCCATCAGCAGTGCCGAACGCCGCTCAGGAAACCAGCCCTGACACACACACACATAGCTGCAAATGTGTGTGTGTGTGTGTGTTTAATGCAGAGAAAGAGAAGAGATGAAACTGAGTCTGAAACTCTGTGCCACCTCCTTTGCGTATCTGCTGCACTCTAAAAAATTGAGGATAAAAGCTTGTTTCTGCTTATTTCATCAATCAGAATGGTGCTATTATAAAATATTACAGATATAGGCTTTTGAATAGTCTTCGTTGGTGTGAATTTGTTCATTTTATTTCAGTGTGATGAACAGGAAATCGCACGTTTCAATAAATGCAATCATTTCAGAGGCGTTCATATTTAAGTAAAGTTTCAATAAGTGAAACCCAGTGTGGGTTATGTTGTTTTCTACTATCCCTCAGCCCTGTCACAGCCACGCAAGAACAGCAACCCGTCAAATTATAGACTAATCAAAATACACTCTGTATCCATGTAAAATAGCAGCAGTAATTGCTATCTTAAGTATAGGCGAACCTTTTGGAATGTGTTTTTATGAGTACACAAATGTGTTGAAAAAGGGTTTCTGCGTGTGTGTGTGTGTGTGTGTGTGGTGTGTGTGTGTGTGTGTGTGTGTGTGTGTGTGTGTGTGTGTGTGTGTGTGTGTTTGTTTTGGTCTGCATGTGTGGCTTGTGAGAGAAAGTGGGAAAGACATTGAAGGTGACACTTTGTGACCATAATCAGAACACCGCAAAAACCATGGTCGCTCCACATAAAGCAAACCCTAACCTGTTATGCTGACCCTAGGCCAGTTTGGCCACCATGGTTACAAGAACCACGGACGAACACATAGTGCAGAGAGCTGATCTGGAGTCTGCGGTTAGGCGCAGGGAGTGTACAGTCGCTTTAATGGTGCACTTCCCCTGAAAAAACCTCCAGCCTCTCAAAATCCAGCCTGGCTTTTCCAGTTCCACTCCATTACAGAGTTGAGCGAACATCCTAAACGCTCATCCAAGAGCTTCTGCATCTATGTAAACAACACAATCCCCATGATTACAGCAGGGTTGAAGGGATGAGAAGACAGTGAAAGAAATCAAATTAGTGACCACAATTAATTGGGCTGGCTGACCATTTCACGCAATCTTGACAAAAAATCATTACCTTTTTTTATTTTATTTTTTATTTATTTATTAGGGACCATGTTCAATCTACAATCGGTACAATCTATAGATTACCTTTTGGTCTTCTAGAACTAGATTAGAAGAAGAAGAAGATTCCAGAGAAGTTACAAAGAAATAATGGCGGTGAGCTGTTTTTCCTCAGGCATGTGCCTCCTTGGCCTGTGTAGTCTACACGCCCTGGTGACAAGTGGCCCCTGATTGTCTGGTCTCAGAGGGGCAGGGCAGGCGCTGTGGGCCATAGTGACCACGCCGAGTTCACGCTGGCCGCACAGGCGCCTGCTCTCCGGGCCAGCTGAGGTCATAAACAGTGGACAGAGCAGGGCCCACGAAGGACACAAGACAGAGAATGGATCTTTCTGACCACATAAAGAGTTGGCCCGGTTTGCTCGGTGCCCACAGGGAAAGCACATTCCCACGGACACTTGCATTTGCTCATCATGCCTGAAAATGTAACAAAATGTAATTTATGAAATATTAATTTTTAATACATTCATAATATATGATTATATGTTAAATGTAAAATACATATTTACACTACCGGTCCAAAGTTTGGAATCATTACAATTTTAAAAAGAAAGTCTCTTAAATTCACCAAGGCTGCAGTTATTTAATCACAAATACCCTAAACTTTTAAATTGTAGTGTATTATGCTTTCCACAAAATATCAAGCATTGTAAACATTTATAATAATAAGAAATGTTTCTTAAGCACCAAATCTGCATATTAGAATGATTTTTATTTGAATGATCACTAGACTCTGAATACTGGAGTAATGATGCTAAAAAATACAGCTTGGCCATCACAGGAATAAATTACATTTAAAATATCTTAAAATAGAAAAACTTAATTGTAATATTTCACAGCGTTCCTGTTTTACTGTACTTTTGATCAAATAAATTAAGCCTTGATGAGCATACAAGACTACTTGTGTGTGTGTGTGTGTGTGTGTGTGTGTGTGTGTGTGTGTGTGTGTGTGTGTGTGTGTGTGTGTGTGTGTGTGTGTGTGTGTGTGTGTGTGTGTGTGTGTGTGTGTGTGTGTGTGTGTATAAGAATTTTAAAAAAATATTTCATCCAAAAATAAAAAAAATCTCAAATTTATTAATTTTGAAAAATGTCTCAATGTCCATACAATGAAAGTCGATTTGGTCCTATGCTGTTTGACTTTCATTATTAAAAAACAAAAAACAACCAAGTTGACCACCAGTTGAAACATTTTTAAAAATATATAAGATATATTAAAAAAATATAATATAGAAATATCCAGTATTTTTCATTTTTGGGTGAACTACCCCTGTACGTCTAATGTAAGGTTTCATAGTGCTGAGTTTGGTGTAGGAAGAGAGCGACAGCACTATATCATTCCTTAATTAATGCAATCGTGACAGAGATGCTTGTGGCTCTAAATCTTTTTAAGGAGTTACAGTTCACTCCCAGCTGCAAAATGTGTGTGAGAGAGAGGATGTATGTGTTCTGTCAGGCGGGACCATCTAAGAAACCTGTCTGTATGATCATAGTGTAAAAGGTGATAGAATCAGGTAATCATGTTGCTATTGATATGGCGACTCCACCCTAGTGCAACAACAAAACATGTGACATTGTATCGAAGATGTTTTGAGATTAATATTTTTAAGTATGTGCATGCATGTTGTGTTTAAGAGAGAAAGAGAGGAATATGTGTGTGCAGTCGTGTGTGGTATAGGAAAACCTCTTGTTCTGCAAAAGTTTATGAAAAATGATTGCCTCGACTCGATACTTAACTTAATTTAGTTGTGTATCTTATACTATGGGCCTTGTGTTTCGAGTAAACAAGGCAAAAATAAATTAACTCTTGCGACTTGACCGAGCCAAGGTAAAGTGGTTTCCATAAACAATTCAAGTAAACTCAACAAACGGAAAGTGTGTGCGTGTAAAATGCTGCTGAAGAAGGGGGAGGACTTATGGGAGTTTTATGATGTCATAAATACTTGCTCTGATCCCTGAAGATAAGCGATTGTGTGAGGATGATGAGGAACAGAGCGATGAAGATAACCATGGCCATTAATGATGGCCTTTGCACCAGGTCTCTAAGAAAACATCAAATGTGTAGCTGAGCAGCTGTTAAATGGATGAATGCTTGTCCCGGTTTTATGCGGTCTGATGGCCAGCCTCTATCTCTCCTATCTGCGTGCTATTCCACTTTATCTCTCAGACCATCCATTCATTGGCTCAGCTACTCGTCTGTCTGCGCCTGTTGTTTGACTCGTTCTCACGAATATTGGTTGTTTTTAAATGGCCTTTTAATCATTTAAATGGTTATGAATAACTTAATAGCTATTAATACATTCCTTATGAATTTAGCTTTTGATCACTGGTGCTGGTGATTTATTTATGTGAGTTTTAATATGCGCCTATTCGTCTTCTAATTTATTCTTTTTGAGTTTGAGACCAATCAATCACTAAATCGTGGACGTAAGTGACATATTAATAAATGCACTTATCATATTTGATAGTATGAATATAGTAATAGTAAACACTGATAAATAATTCTTTGTCTTCAAGACAAACCCCACAGACTATTAAATCTAATCCTTAATTGATATTTAGTTTCCATCCTTGCTTTTGAAAATCATGTCGATTGTGAAACAGTGGATAGTGGTTTTATTTGGGAGACTCTAATGATGAAGACATGGATCGTGATTCGTGAAGGTTATTTTGAAAAGACATATCACAATATTTGTGATATTGACGTTTGAGCTCGGTCATCAGTCCCACTATTTTATGACCATCAGACCCAAGGCCATGGCAGGTGAGGACAGAGGTTGGGCGTTAATGTTTGTTAAGCCCTGTACATGGAGGGGGTGGATTAAGCGCCGTTCCTCATCAGGCAGCGTAGCTTGTCCTTGATCGCTTTAACAAGTCGTTAAAATCATTAAAAGCACAACTCATCAGCACTTTTTGACAGCCATAGCGTGAGAATGACTTTTCTTACCCCATCATCTCAAAAATGACATCCATAAAATAGTCAGTTCACCTTTAGCATTACCTCTTTTCAGGGTCTGTTTAAAAACAATAATGCCGTAAAGCACTCGTTAGGTTTACAGTCGCAGTAAAAAAGCAGCGGTAAAAGACCGGGCTGTCTCTCCATCTTAATCATGCCGTTGTTTTATTGTGATGAGACGTATGACTGTCATCAATAGATGGGGTGGATAGTGCACATGATGCTCTCCCACACATTACAGCTTTAATAGAGAATTAAACAACAGGCAGGTAGCGCAACAGGCCAACAGGCACCACACTGCGAAGCCATCGATTTTCATTGCCTTGTTTCCTCATTGACTTTCATGCTAAAACAAATGGCTAATTGAGGACTATGAGGGAGGTCTGGCCATTGTTTATCCAATTATATATATGACTTGTGTAATAACAGGTGATGTGGTTTGTCTTAATAATGTGCTTAACGGTTATGATACCGCATTGTCCGCTTCTATATGAGGACTGGAGTAGTTACATTACATAGAAACATGTTTAATTTGATGCGAAAGACGTTTGTGGAAGTAGATTTGTATATATAATTTTGTAGGACAGTGTCTGACCTCAGCTTGATCATTGCGGTAGCACCTGATGAAGATGGACATCCAAAAGACGCTGTTTTTACAGCCTGACCATAATAATTTACACTTTATGAAATTGCAGGTCCTAAAAACACAATATCCCAGTAATCATTTATCAATCATAGCATTCCATGATCCCACACTGATGGAGACTCTACAAATGTTTGCAGTAGATGTATGAAGTACACACAAGATGTGGAATCAGTGTTGTAAAAATACATAAAATACATTTATTATGTTGTCTACGTGCATAAGGAAGTGATTTAATGCTGGAGCATTAAATCTAGGCAGCCTGGCACCTAGAAAACATTGCCGAGAAAGGGGTATTTGTTATATTGATTCGACAAAGTTTATTTGTTATATTGATTCGAGGTCATCAGGCATTTGAAAAAAAAAATTTTAATGCATGATGACATCATAAAGTATTTGCTGGAATCATTTTGATGCTGTTATCATGGGATGACTGGGGTCAAAATGCCAGTCAGAGACACTGCCAATAAAACAGGATGTTTATTAAGTGAGACGTACTTCATTACGTTGCTCCATATGGTAATAAAACCATACATGCACTTATTATGTACAGGTAAACTTTGAACACCCAATAAACATTGAGGAGCTACAAATGCTATCAGCATTTTTTAAACATGATTTTACACCCAGTATGTCTAATAAAAATCCTTTTCCAAAGCCATACTTTGTTCTCATTAACTCAAGCTAGGTGCACCTTTAAACAGACTGACCTTTGATTGCACTTCAGGACACTTAAAACATTGTCCATCACAGTCCTATTAAAATAAAATGAAATTATGCATTTCTGTGTATTTTTCGCTTTCAATCATATGAATTGATTTTTTTTGCGTAGGGTACAGATTGAGTTAAATTAATACATAGCCGTGCCATTCATTATTTAGACAAATGGCACAACGTTTGCCCTCCTGAATCAATGCTAATTGAATATTTCTGTGGTTATATGGTACAGAAGGTTCGCAGGCAAACCACAGGGTGTTCAGGCTCTGTGGAACATGGGTACTATATTATTTCTCACTATATTACTGATGGGAAAACCATTTCCACCAGTGGTGAGGACTGTGGCTAAACTCTACATGTATTCCAGTGGCATGTGGTACTGGGTGTCTCTGGCTTCCCTCACTTAAAGTGGATGGCCAATGGATGTTTTCATTTGACCTTTGCCAGCTAGACTGTATTATTATGTCAACATCCAATCAATGACAAGAGATGCTGTTTAATGAACTCTCAAATCTGAGAACTCTCTTTCTCTTTCTGCTGTTGATCTTTGCAAAGCCCCGCTTTAATGTTACTGACTACTCCTTTTTAAGGCAATCTTTTTCTTTTTGATGATCTGTGTTATTGGATGGATTTGAATTCAAGTTTACATGAAATATAAAAAACATTGGCTTAATATTGTGTGAGAGGATGCGAGTTTACAAATCTTTAAACAAATGTTGTGCAGTAGTGCACGCTGTAGAATAACCCCTCATCCCACATAAAAAATCGACAGTACACTTTTTTTTTTGCTCCAGTATAAGTTACTAACTTAAAGGGGTCCTTGATTATGATTTCACTTTTTTAATTTTAGTTTGTGTGTAATGTTGCTGTTCTAGCATAAACAACATCTGCAAAGTTACAATGCTCAAAGTTCAATGCAAAGGGAGATATTTTCTTTTTACAGAAATTGATTTTTAAGGACTACAACAAACAACTGGTAGCGACTACAACAAGCTTCTTCCCGGGTTGGTGACATCATGAACCTTAAAGTTCAGTAGCCCCGCCTACTGATTCGAGCACGACAAGTAGTAGTAAACAGATGTGATGCTAACACTAGATCGAGCAACTAAGCGATAAACAATCCTTTAGTAGAGTGCAAAATGTTGTGCAGTGCCAGGTTGTAGAAAAACCAAAGACAGTAAAAGAAATGGACACAGCGACCCCATTGATTTCAACGGAGAAGACTGAAGCCCGATTATTGCACTTCCTGTCTGATGGCTTAGCAACTGTGCAGGCTCAAACTGAGCGTGACAGTCTGACAGTTGTAAATCTTCTAGTAGCGGTGGCAAGACAAATCTGAATCACCTAATTCCTCAAAAACGTTGTTGAAATATTTTGTCCCATTGCTTTTATGGACTCTCTATCTATTAGGGCTGGTCCGAATACCATTTTTTGAGCTTCGAAGCTTCGGTAGGATTGAACATCGAATATTCGAAGCTTCGGAATCTCTATTATGTCTCAGACAACCCAAGTCTCCCGCATATTGATAGCGGCTCCCTGATGCCCGCAAATGTGTTAAAATCTCCCGGAATCTAGCTGCTTGCGAGCTCCAAACCGTGTAGCGCACGCACGACAAAGAGAGGGAGAGACCTTGCATGTGTCGTGTGTGCAAATGTGCGTGTGTGTGCAAGTGTGCGTGTGTGTCTCTTGAAGCGCATGTAAAGTGCGCATGATCATCATCAGCGCATGATTATTATTTCGAGAACCGTTCATCTAAACGACTTCACAAGGGAGTGCAGTGTATTTGGTGCAATATAGATAGACAGGCGAGACGCGACACGTTCAGAATTAATAAACTTTTAATAAACTACAGAACAGCGCGAGCGGGAAGCGGCGCCTCACGCGAGCAGAGCTTATATGCTCCGAGAACGGACACTGCTCTGCACTAGTGATATAAAACACACACAGGTCTGTAACTTAAGCAATATTTCTAATAGGGTAGGCTAATAGTCTCACTAACAAATTACTGACAAAGTGTAGATAATGTAAATAAAGAAGCGGAGCGCCTCACGCGAGCAGAGAATGGACTCCGATATGCTATTTTATAGCCTATGCTCCGAGAATGGACACTGCACTAGTGATATAAAACACACTAATACATACATTTATACATTTTAATACTACACACATTTTAATATATTTTGTTTCTATTATTCTATTTTCCACAATGTCCAAGCAATGCAGCTTAACCCAAAATACAAGCTCAGGCATGCACTTTGTCCATACAAACTCTGCTGTTCTGCGCTCTAGCCAGAGAATACTCCCGTTGCAAGAACACTTTTAGTAGGCTAGTCCAAGAAGAAGCAAATATCTATTTATTAAGTAGTTATCATTTATTAATGAATTTATGTAAAGTATTGTATTTCACCAGATTTTATAGTGTAAAACATATACAAGCGCGAATGAGAACCGTTTCGAGGGGGATGCCAGATTTGCAAAAAAAAAAAAAAACTAATATTCGAATGTCACATTTTCAAACCGAATACCAACCCACCAAACGAATATTCGAATATTCTTGTCCAGCCCTACTATCTATGGGCTTCTCCCTTGACTTTATGCCTCTATGTTCCCCTGATTGCCTCATAGACAGTAAAAGATTGCATGCGAGCTTCTTCTCCTGTCTATACGGTAATGTCTCTATTGTGCGCCAGAAAGTCGCGTGGTTATGATGCAATTGTTAGCCTATTTTTACAAAAACGGCTTCTACGGGGCCATAACGTAAGATACAAAGTAATGGAGCCCTTTATACATTGTCGTGTTTCTTTAGAAATAAATAATGGACAAATGGAGTCTTTGGACACCTCAGATGTAAAGTTATTCGCTGTCAAAGTTACTCCAAAATGAATGGGAGTCAATGGAATGCTAACAGCAGGTGAAGTTCTGCTACAACGGTGGCTCCCGTGAGGCTTCAACTTCCGGCTGATGGATTACCCCCTTGAGAAAAACACAGTAGCTGCATTGGATTTGCAGAGAGTCTGAAATAAAAAACTATGCTGTGCCTTCTATATTAGATCTGACAGGAACGGCGCAACACACTTATGCGAGTAAAAAGTTTTTACTGTGTCACTATTGCTTTGTTATAGATCGTTTGATATGTACGGATTATGTCTAACCAAAATTACCAGTGACCAGTGGTGATATTCTGATATGTGATGGTTCATGTAGGTCTACAGTCAGATGTTTTTGTCTCATAATCAGTTATTGTCAGTAAATCAAACCAGTGACTAAACGGTCAATTTCACATTGTTTCTCTCAGTAGAATGAAAATAATCTGTTATTTAAACTGTGATACATAGAAAATACATAGAAAACGATCAAAGAACGCTTTCTTAACAATCGCTGGAACTGTCAACCAAACAGCGCAAGTGTTCTGTATTCCCGCCAAAACTCGCTTTAGAATCAACGGATCTCTAATTTACATTGTGTTTGCACTGTTAGTTATGATGAAAGCATTCGTAAGTGTGCAGAAATCGAGTTACAATGACGAGATCGCTGCGTTCAAGGCATTAGAGGTCATTTAATGTAGGCTTCTTTTTCTTCTAAACGCTTTGTACTCGTGTGTAGTGGGTTGAACCCAGTGTGACCAGTAAGATAAATATCCCCTTTTGGAGCCCTTGTGTGGTTTGGAGGTTTGTTTTAGACAAAAAAAACACACAATGACTGAGTTCACCCATCATAAGTAGCTGGTATTTAAGTATAGGCAGACATGCACACACAAAAATACATAACAAATCACTATATTGCCCTGCCAGTATTGTGGTCATCTGCACACAGGGTTATGTTCAGGCAATATTTTGTAGGCTTTTGACTATTACTACCATTGCTGTAGTTTAGTTCTTTTGACGAGGTTTATCTTGACCCTATCAACATCTGCTGCGTGCTTTCATATACTGTATCTAAAATAATCGAAAACATAAAAAACCTAAATATATCATTGACATCACTTAAAGAGCACACCCTCATTTAAATGTTTGATAATTAGTGACCACAGCAAGAGCGACTAGCTACAATACAGCTACTCATTACAGGCACTCCAAATTAATGAGGTACAATCAGTAGGTTTTCCACATGGAGTACAATAAAAACAACATTTACACCACAGAGACTATGAGTACAAATGTATTAAAATTAACAAAACCAATCACACCCTTTTGCATGATGGGAAATCACATTTAAAGGATGCTATTTTAACTTCTTTCTGTGGCAAACCATGCTTGTGGTATGCTTGATCCAGCAAATATCACAGTAAATCGGAGAATATTAAACGTAAAGCCACAGCGAATGTGTAGAAAATAGCTTTGCTTCTCAAAAGGGAATGCTAGTTGCTCCACTCAAGACCTTCATTATCTCCAATTGGTCCTTTTTTATGTAGTTTAAAGTCCATTTTATTTCCATAGACGAATCAAGAAAAATCAGTCCTACTTTATACAAAAGGCACTTTTCCCAAAGTGAAAAAATATCTACTGGGAATTTGAGCCCTAATTCTCGTCTACTGTGTACATACTCGTGCAGTTGTTTTGCAAGTGCACGTGCCATTGCTAATTGAATTAGTTTTAAACTAGTATCAGAAGTCACCTAAGCAAGAGGAAATGGGAACAATTAAGAAACCATAGGCAGATATAAAGACACGGCCATCACCTTCCGTTAGATGCGGCCCCTACGGTCCCGGCTGCGGGGGTGTCCGTGCTGATTGCCGGAGCGGTTTAATTAAGAGCCCTGTAAATGTTGTGCCCCCACACCATTGAGTCACGTGGTGGAATGTGCGATGGGAACAGATGCTGAACTAATGACAACCTGGTGACACCCAACCGCATCCTACCGCCTTCTCAAACTGGCTGTGGGCCAGACCCCCCACATCTTTAAGTCTTCATGTGTGTGTAAGTCGGTCTTTCTATCTGCTGATGGTTTATAACTAGGATGACAGTGTGAATGCACATTCATGGTTTATACAGGAACTATCCTGTCCCTTGTATCTAAGCTTAAAACCTTTTTGGAACTCTGGTTTACCATAAGACAATACAAAGCCGAGGAAATATAAGCTTAATGTATGGAGGTAGGGAGAAAAAGAGGCGTGATGGATCACTTTAAGTAGTCGAGGTAAACTAACCTATTGGAGGTTCTATTATATTTCTATTCTCCCTTTGCCCAGGTTAATTGCGGGCAGCTCAGAGGTGCAGACATGGTTAGGAGTGGTTCATGATGCCACAGCTTGCAAACAGATGTGCTACCCTGTGCCCTGATGCCTCGTGCCAGTCGTACACAGTTCTGCCACCAAAATGGCACATTCAAGCTGTTGTGTTTAAAATCCTTCAGCGCTGGCTGTTATTTTGGACACAATTTATGTGCTTGTTTCATATTTTAAAGACAAGCTCTCTGTTTGAGTCTTTCGGTAAATAAGGTAGTAAAATCTCACATATAACAGCACTGGCTCAACCAATAGTGTCACTTTTGCGCGGGATTCGCAATTTGGCGAACAAACTTTAATCATCACTTTATATTTTTAAATGGCTTCTTGAATTGCTTGTTCTTTGTTGCAGTGACCTTTTCTATCCAATACAAATGAGTTTGGCTATTTGACCTTAAACACATTTTGAGATACTATCATGTGGCAATAATAATGTGTTTTATGATGGGCATAAAACTATTAAAACAATGTATGGGCACACTAAAGCAAGACTGCTTAGTGTCATTCACACAGTCACAGAACAATGATACTTTTTAATATACAATCCTAGATAATAACTGATACAGTTAAAGCTGAAAGCTTAAACCAATGGCATGTTCATGGATTGTTTGGAAAAGCTGAGAATCTTTTAAGTTCCATTTGATGAAAATAAATTACAAACAGTAAGTGTTTGAGTGAGCGTAAAAATGTTAAAGAAAAAACGTAATTTTATTCATGTTTTTAGTATTTATTATTTGATATCTAATTTATATATTTTATAAATGTGTTTGAAATTTCATTTGGAGTTCTGGTCAAGAATAAAGCAAGTAAATTTACTGTTGAATCTGTGTGTGTAACTGGACAATGAAAAACTGGAACATGTTTCTGTTCTCCCCAAAATAATGAATTGTTTGCCTCTGGTTTTCTGTTACTTGGTCAGAAAAAAAGTACTGTAGCCTAATACTCATACAGCAAGAAATGGAGTGTAGTCTGACAGATATTCTTTGATATGCATTTGTCTTTTTTATCCTCAGTGTAATGCTGCATGTTTATTCTAATCGAGGCTGAAATGTGTTTCAAACTTTGATTCTTGTTTTGAGTGACTGAAGGCTTCCTGATGGATGAGACACAGACAAACAAACAGATGGCAGGAAAGAGGCGCATACGTATCCTCTCTCAAAGGCCCATGGGTAGATTGAAGTAACCACTCATTGATACCGAGAGAGCCTTCGACACATTGGTTTTTATCTAATCTTAAGAGATCAGTGCTGTTGAGTCTCATTTGGCAGCCCCTTTTTAATGGAATAGCCTTTATTTGTGGCTGTCAGGCCAGCTACGAGGGACAGACTTGACGTTTGGCAGCTTGTCGCCTTGCTTGGCCCTGATCAGTCTCTCAGGGTCTGCTAGCAGAGTGCAAAATCATGTCGCCTAACACAGTGCTGTTTACTGCCCGGCCCACCAGCAGCCCTGCTAACACGCCGAACATCTAATAAATAATACAGAGCAACAGACGGGTGGGGGAGGCCACCAGTGTTTGTGTGTAAATAAAGAAGTAGGAATGGGTTTGGAAGAGCAGAATGTCTATTTATTTGCGAAGATTCAAAATGCAACACTAATGGTGTTCACGTGCAGACTGTCATTTTGAATTCATGAATAAATAAACAGGTAAGTTGTCTGGTCAGTGAGTAAGATCCTGCTCTACTGGAAATTAGGACCATCTTTTAACGCCGTGATTCACTGGGGTGGACTTGGAAAGATCTTTACTGCTGTGTTAAGTCTATAAAACAGAAAAGTAGCTTATGTGTAACGCTCCGTGACCGTTAAAAAAGTACGCTCTTTATAGTATGAATATATGAATGAAAATTTAATTCGCACTTCAGAATCTCGGCAGAAAAAGTACCGGTATGTTATCCGGGGACTTTTTGCCTACTGTTTTTCAAATACGTATTCGGACATACTAGTCTTTGGCATACTGTTTTTCGTATACTATATAGTAGGGAAGAATGCGATTTCGGATTCAGCCTTTGTTTCCGGTGTTTCCTTTTTGTTTCCAAGATTTCTAGTATGTTCTCATTTGTTGTCATGGCAACTCAGTTAAATTGATTTGGTGTACCTGCTCCTTGTTTAGCTCTTGTATTACTCTGTATAGCCCTTAGTTGTAGTTTCATCTCGTCTATGTTAAGTTGGTTGAGTTTCTCATGCGCTTCATTTGTTCTCGTGTGTTTGTTATTTTGTTTGAATTGTTTAATTAGGAAAGAGGAATTTTAATTTGTAGATTTTATAAATTTTTGTGATTTTTTTTTTAATTTGTTTTATTCATTAACTTTTTTATGTTTATCATAATGGTAAATGAGTAGGCCTGTAATATGAGTGAAAATTAATAAATGTCGGGTTTATGTCGATAAAGGATAGTTACTGATGAAGCTGTGTTACTTGAAAAGGTGTCATTTAAAATAATTTAATTAAAAAAATTAAGTAATTACAATTTAAAGAATGTTTTTTTTTATTATTACGGTTATTTTCACTGTGTTGTTAAGAGGACCTGAAACATGCTTGTCATTCAATATATCCAGCGCCTGCACAGAACTAAAATACATACAGCATTGCCTTTCATGCTCAAAATAAATCAGCTAGCATTTTTAAAACAGTTTCTTGCATTTTAAACACATGGCAAATAAAAAATTACCGCATGTCGTAAAAAAGAGAAATATAGATTCCCCACGGAGAGAGGTAAGAGTTAACCAAATCAAGCCATTAGGGACTGAGTGGGGAAAAGCGAATGAAAATCTAGCTACGGCCTCTTTTATTGTTGGGTTTAATTAAATTTTCAGCTCTAATTACAATTAAGCCACTTAGTATGTATAATAATGTTTGCATCACAGAGCAGCACAGATGCAGTCCATCAGCGCAATTAAATATTAAACCAGTGGAGGCTGTACTAATAGTGGCGCAGCAAGAAGCCGTCCTGTCTGCGTGCCAACCAATGCAACCGGGACTCCCCATACGGTCGTTCGGAGACCCGCAGAGCATCATCGCCATTCCCTGCCGCTGAGCTGTTTAGCTGTGCCTTGGAATTTTTGCCCTTTTTTTAGTTAGTAATGCTTTTACATCAAATGCTTCTTGAGGTGAATATAGGTCACTATGAGGATCATCCGGTGGAAAAAGCATTACTAACTGGGAAAAAAAGGCGGGAAAAATACAGACACATGGGTAAACAGCCCTGGAGAGTTTGCGAGAGTGTTTCTGAGCTGTGAATCGGTAGTCTAATGCAAAATTAGTGTTGTGTTGCCAAATTATTCATAAGCCAGGAATGAGTGCATTTTAAGCCCAAATGATAAATTTCTTGACTCATCCCTCTTTGCTTCTTTCCGTGTGTGTGCTAATGTCCTGTCCTCTCTTTCCGACGATAAAGCTTCACTCATCAAGGTGTTTTGCATTATTTAGGGCACGGTGACCGCCAACAACACTAAACAAAGGTTTATTTGGTTCCTCTCACTATGTTTCCTCTCAAGCATTTAGCAATAAAGAGCAAACTTAGATGATTTTGGTTTGGGTCACATCGGCGCTCTTTACAATGACGGATATTCTGTCATGGATCAAGTCGAGATACCTTTTATCTTCCATATTTATTTTAATTTCAGCTGCAATCATTCAAAATGAGCTGCAGCAGCTGATCAAACAGTATTGTTGTGATACAAATCAGTTGTTTTAGCTCAGTTCGTAGTCATTCACGCCGTCCCTCGCGCTGATTGTTGGAGTCAGTGCATCCCTTGGCAAGCTCCAGTCCTCCATTATGGGCAGAGAGGAATGTGTAAGGGTGCAGGATCTTTGAACTGTAAAGTCAGGCTTTTGGCTCGGCCGCCATCAAGGCATGCCTGGATAAATTTAGCAGCCATAGAATAAACCTAAATAGAAGGCTCCTCTTGGGGTAATAATTGGGTGTTGCTGCCCTACATTGCAAACACTGTCGATTCCAGTGAAATATTTCTGCACTGAGGCACACAAACAAAGCATAAACACAAAATACATGAGAGAGGGAAAAAGCAGACACGATCACAGAGTGGCGGGTTGTGTGTGTGTGTGTGTGTGTGTGTGTGTGTGAGGGGGGAGAGAGAGAGTTATTGTAGTGTTGAGGATTTTGAATTTCAACTTTACTTTAGTTTTAGTTTGTTTTAATAGTTTCGGTAGTTTTCGTTTTCAACCCTACAATTACATTCTATTTATTCCATTTGCCCATGATGACACATACTACACTAGGTCTGGCTCCACGGGGCCTGGCCCACCTAATCATGAACTTGGCCCACCCTGGAAACCACCAAACCTCCCACGACCTCAACTATCTGGCCCGTCTTATGTATGTTATAGAGGTCTAATCGGACAGGATACACTGAAAATCAGAAGTCAGAAATAAATTTCTGTGAAGGCTATTTTCCCCCATAATACCTTTATGCAGAAAAATGGAAAAGCAAGAAAGAAATGTATATTTTTACCCAGAAATGTTCCATTAATTTAATCGAAAGTGACTAAAGACATTTATGTTACAAAAGATTTCTATTTCAAATTTAGAAATGCTGTTCTTTTAAAATTTTATCAACGAAACCCTACAGTTTAAACAAAAATATTTGGCTGCACAACTGTTTTCAACATTGAGAACGAGAAAGGAATTATTTCTAACACTGAAAACTGGAGTAATGGCTGCTCTGTCATCACATGAATAAATTACATTTTTAAAATATATCCAACTAGAAAACAGTGACTTTAAATTTGTAATAATATTTCACAAAATTACTGCAGTACTGTATTTTTGATCAAATAAATGCAGCCTTGCTGAGGACGAGACTTTCAAAAACATTAAAAAATCTTGCTCACCCCGGCTTTTGAACAGTAAATCATGTGAGTGGATATATAAATGTTGAAATTGTGTTGATCTGTCTGTGCATGATATGCAAAACATAATTTTGCCATCAAAAATATGTGACGTTTAGGTTAAAGAGTCAATCTAGAGGTAACTATATACACAAACTCACACCCTTTACAACAACCAAAAAACGTGGTACGTTTTGACAAACAGAGCGTGATATGCACAAACATATTTAGAGAGTCCTATATCCCATGAAACACTACACCAAAATGTCAGAACCAGTGGTGAATGTCTGATATTCCCTTGTTTTTTCATGATTCGAATTTGATTGTCCTAAAATGTTGTGTATATTTAGATATGAGGTTTAGGTTGCATTTATTCAGCAATCAGTATTTTTTATCAGTTTGAGGTGTGATAAGCTGCTGTTTATTGATCGCTTTTAAAACGTTATCTGTTTGCAATCTCTCTCTCTCTCTCTCTCTCTCCTCTCTCTCTCTCTCTCTCTCTCTCTCTCTCTCTCTCTCTCTCTCTCTCTCTCTCTCTCTCTCTCTCTCTCTCTCTCTCTCTCTCTCTCTCTCTCTCTCTCTCTCTCTCTCTCTCTCTCTCTCTCTCTCTCTCTCTCTCTCTCTCTCTCTCTCTCCTCTCTCTCTCTCTCTCTCTCTCTCTCTCTTCTCTCCTCTTCTCTGTTGTGTGTGGGCGTAAGTTAGATGGAGATGTTTATGACGAGGGATTATCCAGAAGTCCAAAGGGCACCATGACTGCTGTCTTTAAGTTTCATCTCCACTGGTTCATCACCCTGCAAAGCCAAAGGGGTCATCAGTTAGAAAACACTCAATAGTTGTTGTCTGGTTCTATTACATGATTATCAGAAATATGATTGTGTTTTCTAGTTGGAATAAAAACAGTAAAGCATGAAATATTATCTGATAATTTATTTTAATGGCTTTTAAAAGATAATTTACAGTCATTGAGACAGGGCATTATACACTCACTCAGATCTAGTGACGCAGGTAATCTGCAAAGGTAAATGTGCATAGTGCATGCATCTTTAGCTGAAATTATCATAAACAATGGAATTGCCACATCCACATGCATAAAATATTTTACAATATAAACAATCATAATGAAAGAGAAGCAAATACAGAATGTATTAAAGCAAAATCATGAAACAACCAACATGTATGGCAAAGAAACTGCACAGAAGTTTTACATGAATTTAAGAAGGGTTCTTCTGCAGTTCTGTTAAGAGCCTCTGGGGGCAACACACACACACACACACACACACAACACACACACACACACAACCACACACACACACACACACACACACACACACACACACACACACACACACACACACACACACACACACACACACACACACACACACACACACACACACACACACACACCTGCAATGCAATTATCTTGACAGCAGTTGGCATGTTAATGTGTAATGCACATACTGGCTTTTTTAAACTTTGTGGTAGATTAATATAATAAGGCCTACTGGATGAAAATTGTTATAAATAAATTTGCTGACATAATAATAGGCTATTTTCTTTTGTAAACATTACAATGTAAGCATTGTATGTCGAATACCAGTTATGAAACTCAGATGGTTCGCATGGATCTATAGACACTTTATTTCATATAAGGTCAGTAAAGGTTTATACTCTTTCAAAAGCATATATGCTTTCAAAATCCAATGTGTTTTATAGATAAAGATAGTTAATAAATAATTATCATTATTTGACATATTGTTAATCAATACAAAACACACATCCTCTATTTATGAACCACAGTCATGTAATATATTTAAATAAACACACAGCAAGCAATAAAAACAAGTTTATTGAAAATACATTTATAATAAACTTTAAACCCTAAAGAGATGCTTTTAAAGGTGCCCTAGAATGTTTTTTTTAATTGTTTTATAATGTTTCCTGGGTTGCCCTTATAATGTTCGTATGTTTTTTAGATCAAAAATAGTCATAATTTAGAAATAAAAGGCATTTTTCCTAGCCTGATTTTAGCCTCTGATTTGAACACTCTGTTTGAAGGTGCGTGTCTGTGTGATAGCCGGCCTCTGCTGTGATTGGCTAATATGCTTATAGCTACGTATTACATGTGAAACTCTCTCGAATACTTTTACTACAGATATTATACGTTTTTACTATTACAGCTATCGAGATTAACGAATCGTGAGATGTTTTTAAAGTATTTAGATCTATTCCCATCACATAAAATGTTGCCGTGATGAGCATTGAGCAGATGACAGTCTATTGATCGCGAGACTGAAGATCTTATCATTGCAACGCAGTTTCTGCACTCTCTCTAATGCTTTCACCAATGCAAACACAATGATGTACATACAGTAAGAGCTTCGTTGTGCAGTAACGTGCGTCATTGATTTCATAACGAGTTGTCCAGATAAACTCGCGCTGTGGAAAGATTGTTCTTTGATCGCTTTCTGTATATTATTTATTCACAATTTAAATACGTTTTTTTTTCATCCTACTAAAAGAGACGATGTGAAGTTGATATTTTAGTCACTGGTTTGACTTACTGATGCATAAACAGTATTGAACGATTTTGAGAGAAAGATTACCTGTCTGAACTTGAACAATTACACATCAGAAAGTGTTGCTTGGTAGCTCGATCCGAGGCCAGCTCTGTATTGGCCCAAGTTGAGGAAACAGTTGTCGGTGAAATGTTTGGTAATTTCCA